>JAXQQM020076092.1:0-130042 GCA_034641835.2 Pinus albicaulis | reverse complement strand
GGAACATTCTCGATAGAAAGGCACTCAGAATAGTACGGTTGTGCCTTGCGGCATCAATCGCCTTCAATATTTCGAAGGAAACAACAACATAGGGTTTGATGCAGACGTTGGTGAAACTATATGAAAAACCCTCGGCCTCAAACAAGGTATTTCTTATGAAACGACTATTTAATATGAAGATTTTGGAAGGTGGATCTGTTGCAGACCATTTAAATGATTTTAATACAGTAACCAGTCAGTTAAGTTCTGTAGGGGTAAAATTTGATGATGAAGTTAGAGCTCTGTTATTCTTGTGCTCATTTCCAGAGAGTTGGAATGGTTTAGTAATGGCCATTAGTAACTCTGTCTCTAGATCTAGTACTTTAAAGTTTGATGATGTTGTTGGTGCTATCCTTAGCGAGGAAATGCGACGAAAAAGCTCCGGTGAGACATCAGGTAATGCTTTGAGTGCAAAGTCTAGGGGAAGAAGAATGGAAAGAGGAAAGAGCTCAGGATATCGCAGTAAATCAAGGAAAGGCAGATCCAAGTCCAGATCAGGAATAGTGTGCTGGAATTGTGGAAAGAAAGGACACCTAAAGAAATATTGTAGATCTCGGAAGGGAAAAGAAGGAGACACACAGCAAGAAAACAATCATGAAGCAAATGTGACAGGTGATGTGTTACAAGATTCTTTGATTCTTTCTTTCGAAAATGTTACTGATTCTTGGGTTGTAGATTCGGGGGCTTCATTCCATGCCACACCTGATAAGAAATATTTTCATGACTATGTTCAAGGAGATTTTGGACAAGTTCGTTTGGGTGATGATAAACCCTGTAAAATTGTTGGAATGGGTAAGGTTCTTGTAAAACAACATAATGGAAACCAATGGCTATTAAAGGAGGTAAGGCATGTTCCATATCTAAAGAAAAATATGATTTCAACAGGGCAGTTAGGCGGTGAAGGTTGTGTGACAACTTTCACAAATAAAGCTTGGAAGGTCACCAAAGCAGCCCTGTTAATAGCAAAAGGCGAAAAGGTTGGTACATTGTATTTATGCAATGGTATTTCTAACTCTGTTAATGCTTTAACTTCCAAAGGAGCAGATGCAGCATTATGACATCATAGGCTCAGACACATGAGTGAGAAGGGGATGAAGATTCTTCACTCAAGAAATTTGTTGCCAAGTTTGAAGAATGTTGATTTGGATTTCTGTGAAAATTGAATTTATGGAAAACAAAAGAGAGTCAGATTTCTCAGAGTTGGGAAAGAAAAGGAGCGAAAAATTGGAGCTTGTGCATACAGATGTATGGGGACCTGCTCAAGTATCATCTCTCGGTGGCTCTCACTATTATGTTACGTTTATTGATGATGCAACTAGAAAAACTTGGATTTATTGTATTCAAAATAAATCTGATGTATTTGATACTTTCAAGAAATGGAAAGCTTTGGTTAATATTGAGACAGGAAGGAAGTTGAAGTGTCTCAGATCAGACAATGGAGGTGAATATTGTAGCAAAGAGTTTGATAGGTACTGTTTAGAGCATGGAATTCGTAGAGAGAAGAAAGTTCCAAGAACACCACAAGAAAATGGTGTGTCAGAAAGGATGAACAGAACAATCATGGAGAATGCAAGGTGCATGAGATTGCATGCGGGATTGCCTTTACAATTTTGGGCAGATGCTGTCGATATTGTTGTTTATCTAATAAACAGAGGGCCTTCAAGTTCCTTGAATGGTGGTATTCCAGAGGAAGCATGGATAGGTAAAAAGGTAAACTACTCTTTTTTAAAGCCTTTTGGTTGTGAGGCCTTTGTCCATATTAATAAAGAAAATAGAACAAAGTTTGAGGCAAAATCAAAGAAATGTATCTTTATTGGATATGGTGTTAATGATTTTGGTTATCGCTTATATGATTATGAAAATCACAAAATCATTAGGATCAGAGATGTAATATTCAATGAAAAGGTCTTGTATAAGAATCAGTTGCAAGAAAAGAAACAGGAAAAAGAAAGAAAGGAATACACAGTTCTTGATGAGATAACTGAAAAAGTAAAGGTGGCTGAAAATAATAATAATCAACAACCACAGCAGCAGCAACCACCAAAACAGCAACAGGCACCTTAAACACCTGAAAGTGGTGTTATAAGATCTACCAAGATAAGTAGACTCCCTGAACGATACTCTCCTTCATTATATTATTTATTGCTGACTGATTTTGGTGAACCCGAATGTTATGAAGAAGAAATGCAGGTTGAAAGCAGGAAGAAGTGGGAGCTAGCCATGGAAGAAGAGATGGACTCCTTAATGCATAACCAGACTTCGTACTTAGTCAAGTTGCCTGTAGGTAAAACTACATTGCAGAATAAATGGGTTTACAGGCTTAAGGAAGAAGATGGAGGAAAACAGAGGTACAAAGCTAGACTTGTGGTGAAGGGGTTTGCACAGAAGAAAGGTATTGATTTTGATGAAATATTTTCTCCTGTTGTTAAGATGACTTCAATCAGAACTATCTTAAGTCTTGTAGCAGTGAAAGATTTACATCTTGAACAGTTAGATGTAAAGACAGCATTTCTCCATGGAGATTTGGAGGAAGAGATATAAATGCAGCAACCAGAAGGATATGAGGTAAAAGGGAAAGAAAAATTGGTGTGTAGGTTAAAGAAGAGCTTGTATGGCTTAAAACAGGCTCCAAGGCAGTGGTATCTAAAATTTGACAAGTTTATGTCTGAACAAGGTTATAATAGATGTCACTCTGATCATTGTGTTTATCTAAAAAGGCAAAATGATGGCAGCTATATTATATTGTTATTATATGTAGATGACATGCTTGTTGCAGGGTCTAACATGCAGGAAATAAATATGCTCAAAAGAAAACTGGAAAATTCATTTGCAATGAAGGATTTGGGAGCTGCAAAACAAATCCTTGGTATGAGGATAACTAGAGACAGGAAAAATTGCAAATTAACACTGTCTCAGAATGAGTACATAGAAAAGGTGTTGAAAATATTTAATATGCAGAATGCAAAACCAGTTAGTACACCTTTTGCTAGACATTTCAAACTTAGTAAGGAGATGTGCCCCAAGACCCACGAAGAAATGGAATATATGTCTAAATTTCCATATGCATCAGCAGTTGGAAGCTTAATGTATGCAATGGTCTGCACAAGACCTGATATTGCATATGAAGTGGGAGTTGTAAGCAAGTACATGAATAATCCAGGAAAAGAACATTGGATGGCAGTAAAATGGATTCTTAGATATTTGAGAGGTACCACAAATCAAGCATTATGCTTTGATGGTTCAAACATTGCTCTACAGGGATATGTTGATGCAGATATGGCAGGTGACAAAGATAAAAGGAGGAGCACTACAGGATATGTATTTACTGTAGGTGGAACAACTATCAGTTGGGTTTCAAAAATCCAAAGTGTTGTTGCACTTTCAACAACAGAAGCCAAGTATGTTGCTGCTACAGAGGCTAGTAAAGAAATGATTTGGTTACAAAGTTTTATGGATGAATTGGGTAAGAAGCATGATATGGGCACACTATACAGTGATAGCCAAAGTGATATTCATCTTGCAAAGAACTCAACATTTCATTCCAGGACTAAACACATACATCTCAAGTACCATTTCATACGGTCAGTATTGGAAGATGGAGAGTTGAAGCTGGAAAAGAAACACACTAGCCAGAATCCTGCAGATATGCTAACAAAAGTTGTAACCAGGGAGAAACTGAGAATGTGCTCAATTTCAATTGGTCTTCAAGGATGACGATGAAGATGAGAACAACAAACCAGCAAGAGAAGCACAACTGAAGAAATGAAGTGCTGGTGGCTGTTGGCACCGCCCCAAGTGGGATATTGTCAGGTGGAGGCCTGACATCTTTTACTTAGATCACAAACATTTAATCAGACCTTAAAAGGAGCAAATAACGCCTCCCGATCAATCGCGTCGGGGTCCATAAAAGGTGAAGCTGAGCTCCCCTCGTATGGGTTTCGGCACTGCTAAAAACAAGATGTAAATGTCTGTAAAAGTATAGTAATTTCTAGTCAATCTGGGCCGTTCATTAGGCAAATGATCTGACTGTAGAAGTTATGTTTAGATTAGGGTTTTTTCCCTAGAAGGCAACCCCTCGATTTTATGAGGGAATTGTATTACGGCTGTGCATTGTATGTGTATTCTCGGAGCGAGAAATAGAGAGGGTGACTGTGAGAAAGAACAGAGGATATTACAGTTGATCTACTGTAGGTTTTGTCTTTTCATTTTGCTGGATAATAGAAAGGAAGGACTAGCTGTTCGGGGTGGACGTAGCCCAAACTGGGTGAACCACGTATATATGTGTCTCTCTCGTTTTATGTGTTTTTTGTGTGCTTGTATTTTTCGCATATTTAATGTGTTGCATTGCTCCATAATATTTAATTTTCTAATAGTAACAAGCTATTGTGCACGTCAAACGAAGATCATATCCCAAGTTACATCCCCAGGAAGTTGATATGCCAATTTACCCAAATGGTGCCCATAGTTTTGGCGCTTCATCTCCTAGGGTTAGGTTTTTGGATATTAATGAAATGGAGTGTTATTTCCACTACATTTTTGTATTTATCATTATACGTGTATTGTGTTGCATTATTGCATCAATTTGGATCAGTGTTATTAGAGGGGTCTACTTTTTCTCGATCCTTCTTTGGATGTCCCCAACGAGGTCGAGGTATAAAGAGTTAGGGCTTGATCTGGTTGAACCTTTGCAAGATCAGCCTTGCAAACCCCAACGGACGCACATGGGGGACGGAAAGAAATATTAGGGAGAAAGAGATCCTATCAAAATATTGCTCGAGGAGGCCCTCGTAAGACAAAGGAACATGATGATGGATAACTTTTCCCATATCCTTCAACAACTACCCACCAGCGACACATCTGCATCTAGGAGCCACTATGGAGGCGCAACTCCTTTTAATGTACAAGTAAACTTTGACATTTCCATATTTGAGGGCCAAATATATGTAGATGTTATAGATAGATGGTTGAATCTATTAGAAGTATATTTCTTGGTTCATGAATTTTTCGACTGGGAGAAGATTATTATTGCACTCCTCAAAGCTGTCCCTAATGTCAAGGATTGGTGGGAAAATTTCTGTGATAAAAAGGACAAGGGGGAACCCTCTCTGTTCTCGGTCGTAGCCACTTCAAATTACTTTTGAGACGCCATCGAGGAACAATATTATCCCGTGGGGATCTTTGAGGAAAATTACATACAATTGACTACGTTGTGGCAACAAAGGGATCATGATGTGCATGAGCTGACTAATTTGTTCTATACCCTGCGCACAAAGTTGGGTATCAAATATTCAAAGAAACATTTTGTGTTGAAGTACTACAGTTGTCTTCACATATATATTTATGAGGAAATGGAGTTCCTTGACATCTCGTCACTTGGTACAACATACCGTTGTGCTGCCAAGATTGAGCATAAATTCAAACAGAAGAAATGAGACTTTGGATCTGTGAATCAAAAGCAAGGGAAAGGTGCCCCCAAACTGCAAAACAAAGGACAAAGCCAAGGCATGGTAGCCCAAGACAACTTTCCAAAGGCACAAGTAAATAAAAACATTGCGAAGCCAAAGAAGGATATAAGAAAGTGGTGTGAGTTCCATAAGAGATCCACTCACAACACATGTTTGTGTCGGGCTAAGCAATCACTAGTGGTCGAGATGAAGGCTTCTAAATCACATGCATGCTTCGACTCTTAATCATAACGCGACAAGGGGAGTGAAAAAGGGAATAAAATTATTGATGCAAAGCCCAATGCCACCATTGCTACCAAAAAGATCAACGAGGAACTAGAAGATCCAAAGGAGGAGTGTCTTTTCCACCCCTAGATGTGGGTAAAGGGTTCTCTGCTACAATTCATTGTCGATAGTGGGATCCAAAATAACCTCATTTGAGCAAAGGTCATCAAGCATTTCGAATTACTAACCACAACAAACACACAACCATACACCATCGGGTGGCTTCACCAAGAATGGGATCTCCGCATTAGCCAGCAGTGTCGCCTTCCCAACAAGATCAAGCCCTTCACGGATGAAGTATTATGCAACATTGATCCTCTTCATGTTTGTGATGTATTGTTAGGTGAACCATACTTGTGGAAGTGCCATGTTGTTTATCAATCTTGACCTTGCGTTGTTAATATTACTTTGGGAAATAAGTTTTATAGGATACCAGAGGTACCACTGCCACCCACTATCTCTTTGGTTACTACAAAACAATGCAGTAAGATCATTTCCAAAACTGGGAAATTTGTTTTCCTGATGATCCGTCCTCGGGGAAAGAATAAGACTATGGCCACAACCTCCAGGAAGGGCTCCTCCGCATGACAACAACAAATGGACAAGGTCGTGGAGGAGGATGGGGACATCTTCACCTCACTCGTAGGGGTGCGTTTATGTTGTCATGTCAAGCACCCCATCGATCTGACCCCAGGTGCATTGTTTCCCAATGGACCAATCTATCGGCACTCTGTTCTAGAGAACAATGAAATCAAGATTCAGATTCAGGAGCTGTTGCAGAAAGGTCACATTCGGCCAAGTTTATCGCCTTGTGGGAGCCCGATCCACTACAAGGAAAATACCCTCTAGAGGAGGTTATAAAGGAGGTTTTTAGTGTTATAAAATTAGCCAAAATTGTCAAAAAAAAAGAAAGCTACAGCATCTGTTTTCATTAACGGAGTTTTTTGGCGGAGCTTCTAACAGAATTTCAACACAACTAAAAAGACTAGGTAGCTGGAGGTTGTTACGAATTTTTTTCTCATCAGTGCGCACATCAGGTGTGAAAGCACCGGTGCGTTTTACCATCAATGCACCAGTACGGTAAACATACCAAGCACCAAGATGGAAAAAAAATTTGCGATGCCCCCGGGCATTTAGCAACGTCCCAGTGCATGTCACCCAGCAAGACACACTAGGCTGATGGAAGGTGCATTCACCAAGATGTTAAGGCGTAAAACTCCACCAGGCCGTCTAAGTGCTAAAACGTACCGGGCAATTAAGTTATATAGACACACCAACGTGTTAAAGGAAAACCGTACCAGTGCATGCAACGCCTATCAAACCGCTTGGTTGGTAGTCGTCGATTAAGCGCACCATGCATTCTAATTGGTATTGGTATTTGTGTGGTGCACATAGGTCGTAGAAACGCACCAGTGTGCATTATCATACAAGCGCACTGGTGCGAAGTAAATAACACACACCGGTGTTCATTTTGTATTTTTTAGAAACATCGACCTGTAACAGTGCAATTATTGTGATTTTTTAAAATTCATTATTCATCAAAAGTTGACACATATCTTATAAAAGTATTCATATCAGTTAAATTTTTATTAATGCATTTGAATGTGAAGTTTGGATTAATTTTTTATATCATATCATAAGATTTTTCATCTCTTCATTATAATATTTAATCATCCATATATTTAATCACTGGTGTAACCTTTCTTAGTGACAATGGAGAACACAATAAAATAAATTAAATCATATTTTATTATATATACATATATATATGAATAAGATAGTCTTTGTCATACAAAATGGAACAGTTATTGGTATCTCTTTGTCTTTCAATTGAGACACTATGCCCATTACATTAAACAAAATGTCTGATTTCGCAGACAAATATTTCAAAAAATACAACGTCTTGCTTTGATATACAAACATATTGATCATCATTCTTCGCTGGAACTGTTGTCACTGCTCGAGCTACTTCCACGACTTGGGTTATTTGGAGGAATTTTTTGTTCACTGTGTTGATTGTTTTCTTCTTCTTCAAGTTCCATCTACAAACATAAAAATAAAGTGTAATGAGTGTATATACATTGCTGAGAATAATGAAAATTGCAATATTAGATAATATACATTAATGTAAATCGAAAAGAAATATACCATAGCAAGGATTGACTCATGAACTATTCACATTCTTTCAAAACCAAATTTCATGCCATATTTTAATAATTCATTTGTTGGTGTAGTTACATACTTTGTTTCCTACAAGTTTTATACCCCATAACAAATCATAGATTTAATATAAGATATTTTTTGTTCTATTAATTATAGATGTAGCTAAGTAAAACAAGATAGATGTTTACAAATTCCACAATTAATTTCTGATATACCAACATATACTAACAACCAATATTTAACCCAATGTCAATCAATTCCTCTGATGGTTCTTCTTTGTATGTTAGCACCTGTTTGAAGACATTCAATGATGATTGTTGTAAAACAACTTAAAATATACAAAAATGAAATCTAGTTAAGTTGTTACAAGGAAGCAACAATTACGCACAAACATAGATATCAACCTTTTTCTTCCTTTTCATCCTGTTTTATGTGCTGAATGGGTTCCATTTTATTTTCTTTTTTGCAAGACAATACTTGAAAATTAATATTTAATGCTAAATTGTTTATTTATTATACATAATTGAAAATTTTAATGATTACATATTACATTTGAAGCACGTTTTTGTTGAGATAGCTCATCGGGCAATGAAATTATGTCCATTTATTTGACCATATCCTTGTAGACCTTTATGGACATTCCTACTAGTATATTTCTGATATCAACTTGTTCATCCTTTGATATTTTCATAATCTTCTTGAAAATGTAACATGACAATAAACTATTTAATTTTTATATTGATATATGAAAAGTAAATAAGAAAAAAATAATATTTATAAATTATTTCTTTCTAGTAATATATACATATAATTCTAGAAAAACATTAAAAGGAATATTAATTTTTCATTCCTTTTTTTTTTTTTGTACATTTTTTCTATTAAAAGTCTCACATGTCTCATTGACAATTTCTCTGGAAAATGATCCTGTAGTTTAAATAAAATTTGGTTCTTGGAATCATTGGATTGATTTTTGTATTGCAATTTGAAATAAAGTCTATACATTTGTTCCACTAGATCCATCAAATGTTTGTAAAAGTTTCTCACCTTTCGTTAACCTCTAGAACCACTCCAGATGAGCAAAGGATCAAATCATTTTCATTTGCATGTTCTATTTTTTTTCTTTTCTTAGAACAACATTAATTTTATTTGTTGTTGGTATCTGTAGAACCTTAAACATATGTGAATTAATATATTGTTTGAAACATGTTATACAATATTTTAAAGTATATTATCAATGAAAATTCAAAAAAGAAACTCATATTGGATCGATAGTATTTTTTCATTCACGTGATTCATCCTTCTGCAATTTTTCCATCAAGCTTTTACGCTCTTCTGGTCTTAGATCATAAATAATTCTATCAAGATTCGTCATTTTTTGGCTATGCATGATACACATTAAAAAATACATATTAGTTAAACTTTCATATAGTTCAAAAATAATAATTTTTGTAAATAATTTACAAAGAACTTGTATTTTTTTTCTTTTCTTGATGTGGTATTAGTATTTTTGTTACTTGATCTCTTGTCAGAAATTTCTTCTCAATATGAAACCTCTACCATAAAAGAAAATGAAGAAAACGGTGCGCCTTTCAAAAAGTACGCACTGAAGGCGGCGCGGTACCTTCTTATAAACACACCGCTAAAATAGTAGAAACATCGTACAGTGCTCTCTGTCAAAAAGGAGACCTGGTGTGTTATATGTTATCTAGTGCAGTGATTAACAAAGATATTAATAAAAAATAGTTTTTATCCAACGATGTTTTTTTGTCAGTGCGCGCCCGGTGTGATATACTACAATAGCACATTAGTGCACTATTTTAAATAGGGTGCACCAATTAAAAGAAATATATATTTTAAAAAATCGTGTAAGGGACAACATGGATTGGGATCTGACTCTGCAAGCAGACTCGCGGGTAGGATGGCATACACCTTTAAATATAGAAATACAAAACCTATAAATATAAAATGAAAAGCCCTAATTGTGAAATCATGGAAACAATAAGAAGAAAGGGTTTAACATAAGAATGGATTTTTTTTGCCTCTTTTTTCTTTTCTAAAAATGCATGGTAAAATTTAAAATTTTTAGTATGCATGTATTAAATCCAACATAAACTATAAATAGAATGATTCTTACAGTAAAATTTAACAATTTTACTTTACTACAGGGTTTTTTTGTGAATCACCAAATGTTTCAAATTCTGATTTTCTGAATAGTGTTGTTTTTTGAAAGTATTTTGCTGCTCCACAATGCTCGCGTGCTCTCTTGCTCCAGGTATGTCTCTCTTGCAAATCCATCCCTGAAAATTTTTGCAAAAATAATGAAATAATGAATAAATTTTACTATTTAAACAACTTTTTTATGAAATTAGATTTCTAAAAATAAATTTTCACCCATCTTTCAATTTACCATTTTTTTTCACTTAAAAAAAATAAATTTGCGCTTTTTTTTCTTTTGTCTGGATATTATGTGTGTTTGGTAACTAACAACACTGGTGTGTCAGTTAATAAAAATTCCCCGGTGCACATTAACTAAAACGCACCACTTCAGTTAAATATACATTAGCGTTGTTAACAATAAGTCCATTTTTAAGGCACCGAAAGTAATTTTAGGTATGTACACCAAAATTTATTGTTGATTTTTCTCAAATGCAGGGATAAAATATCATAATTATATCAAATGGACAATTCTTCAAAATCCAACTCGTTCTATAATATTTCTCAAAGTCCATCAGGGAGTTCTCCCTATCCATCTCCAGACGTAATTACTTCAGATTTTATTTATATATTCATTATCTAATTGAATTTATTTTTTTTATCCATGCAAAGAAACTAGATAAACTTAATGTATACAATTTTGTAGGTTCATGCAGATTTAGAATCGAGTTCAGATGCACAAAATATTCAAACAACTCCAAAATATCGAAACCTCTTATCAGGAGCAACATACCACAAGGTGCATTTGGTAGATGAAAATGGACAGCTTCTTCACCCTGTCAGTTGTAATATTCCATCTTCTAGCCACAATCGTGGGACAATGATGGTAATAATAATTTTTTGGTATATTCATGTAATTATTTCAACGTCAAACCAATTAATCATGCATTGTCGACGTGCTTACTAATTGATATCATCGATTTTGTACTAATTATGTTCAAATATATTTCTTGAAATTATTAGGATTCTAATGACGATGGGTGACCTACCTACCATCTTTCGTTGCACCCCACGATAATGTCAAATCAAGAGAAGGCTGAATTAAGAGAAAAACTTAGAGAGGAGCAATACCAAGAATGGTTGAATCAACCACCTATTTAATTCCCACTACGTCCAGGTTCACCAATTAGGAATGACTACAAAAATAGCAGTTCTTCACAAGCTGGCAATTGAGGCAATGAAATAGAGATTGGTATGGATGATTACTTAAGGGATACAACTGCCATGGAGACAATTTTTTTAGATGCACTCCAGAACGATGATCAACTAGGGGATTATGCTCATATCGTTAATACCTTTTTCAAAAGCCTTAAATTTGCTTCCACCACCCCTCTATTTGGACGTGGAGGTCAGTCAAAGTCTACCCAGTTGGGGAAAATGATGTTACTGTACAACTTTAAAGCATATTTTGGCTTGTCGAATGCATGTTTGTTGGAAATTTTGAGGTAATTGACCATCAAGTCCTCCCTTATATTTTTAGAAACATAATCACATAATTAACATTAAAAATGGTCAATTTTATGAAATTTAATAATTATATCAACTTTACTGTACATTTAATATTGTCCATGACCAACTATAGGTTATTCAATGATAAGTTTCTTTCAAGTGATAATGTCTTGCTCGGTATCTGCGAAGAGGCAAAGAAATTGTGGAAAATGTTGGGTGTTGAGTACATATCATATCATGCATGTCTAGATGATTGTATCTTATATAAAGGAGAATATGTAGAAAAAGATATGTGTCTGAAATGTGGGCATGACAGGTATGATAAATCAAAAAATAAGGGTAAATCACATGGTCATTTTAAAATATTGAGGCACATGCCTATAATCCCAAGGATTCAAAGGCTCTTTCATTGCAAAGTGATGCAGGAGCATCTGACTCAGAGTAGACAAAAAAGGACAGGTCTTTTGTCTCATTGTTACGTTTGTTTCCAGACAGGTCATTGGACCTAAAAATTGTTTTTTTTTTTATTTTTATTTTTTATTTAGTGTTTAAAGAAAGGGACATTAGGATTAGGAAGGTTAATTAAAACAATAGACTTCTTTAACATTGTTCTTTTAATTCCGGAATGTAGTTAAACAGAACGGTTGGTAGTTCAACCAAAAAAAGAGAAAATAGTACATAAGGTAAAGCATGCTGTAATGTTTTAGATTTTTTCTTCCCTTCAGAAAAGGAAAAAGGAATTTTTAATACCGAGACAGAATTTTCATCTCAGAAGAAAATAAACCATCTGTTGCAAAAGAAGCTTCTGTAACCATTACTGCTAATCGTTGTATTGAATTATTTACATCTGTTAAATATAACCTGTGCATTGTATCTACGAACTGAAACAAGCATGAGGAGGGAGCACTGTAGCGTGAAGGCTAGTGCTAGACAAACTAGTACGTTGGGCGAAACAGTATATGTTGAAACCAGAACACAAATATTGTGGAAATTTGAACCAGTTCCATTAATTGTCAAGAATTTCACAAGCGAGCAAGAAAATAAACTACCAGTTATACTTTCTGTCCACAGGTACACGAGATTCATAGATAAATTTTCTTAATAAACCCAAAATTTTTATAAGAGAACATTCCTGTGCATTCATTGTAATAGTTAACAAAAAATATTGTTGAAGAAAGTCCTGTAAACATTACACAGAGGAAACCGACATATACAAATAGAAGGAGCGGTCTTCAGGTTAGGGTTTTGAGACCCGTAATATACAGCCAAAATGAACTGTGACAAACCGTACAGTGACATAACCTACAACAAGTGTTTTTGCCAGAAAGAAAACAGCTGGGTGGAAAAAACCCTCAAAACAGTTATTACAAACAGCGAAGAGACCTCCAACATTTTTGACCTCTGCACAGACTTGAACAGGAGACTGAAACAATATGATTCAACTTGTTTTACTACCCAGAAACAAATTTAAAAGAAAGGAAAATGGAATCGACCCTACCCATTTCAAGTTGAGGGTTTGGTCGACGTTGAACCAGAGAGTTGGTACCTGGAACCTGCAAGGAGAAAGAGAATAATGTGTTAGCATCGAAACAAATAGAAGTTGTGTTCCAAAACATACAGTTGAGATGGAGCGAGATATGCTTACCTGAGCAAAGGGAGAAGATAGAAACAAGGACACTGGTCGAGAAAACAGAACCTGCTCACAAGGATCCGTTGCATAAGAATTGGAAGGATACGCTGAGTAAATTGAATCAGGGATAGAGAACTTATTTTTTCTTTCCAAGTGGAGGTACATCGAGTCGAAAGACCACCACGGAAAAAAATTGATCTGTGGCACAAGCAGAGGACTATCACTGACTGTAATGATAAAAGGATCAAAAAATGACAAAGTGAATTGGAAACAGGAATGAAGACTGTGAAAGCCGACAACCAGAATTCATAAAATGAAAAAACACACCGGAGACCATCGTAGGAGTTGCCACAAGCTAGCACTGTCTCAAGCAAGAGAAACCGAACGAGAAATTGAGTTCGTGGAGTAATTAACCTGCTTGGAACCATCATAGCGATAGGTGGAGCTAAAACCCTCATCACATAACTAAAACAATGGAAATGAAAACTGGTTGAAGGGTGTAGGGTTGCGAGTGTGCGGGAAGAGAAAAGCCCGATGAGAGTAGACAAGTGTCAAGACTGCAGGCCACGGTACAGGCCAATCAATCAGAAAATTAATATTGACCAAAAATCAATAAATTCCAGGACCAGCAAATCATATGGGCGCATCTATCACCAAGGTCGAGGAGCACATTGAACCCACGGAGCATATAAAATTTAAAATATATGTGTTATAAATTGTGTTGTGATAATTTGACATGTATGAATCAATAAATTGAAACCGTGTTACATTTGCCAGCTTTTTTTTTTTAATTGTGAGAAGCACAGGCAGGGCTTGAGGGCTGGGCCCCATCAAAGTGGTATCAGAGCAGTAGGTTGTAATTAGGAAAAAAAAAAGAATGGAAGTTGGTAGACGACGACGAGGAAGGGGGAGAGCTAATCGTAGATTAGAAGAAGAATGATTGAGGGAGGAAATCCATATTTTGAATGAGCGATTAGCAGTAGTAGAGGCTAGAAGGAGAAGGGACCCTAAAGGAGGGGATGATAGTGATGAAGAGGTTGCAAACGCGATAGATGGTTTTGAAGGACAGGGACCTAAACTTAGATTATTGAGGTCGGTTTTGTTATCAAGTAGCAAGCCGAAGCATGAGCTTTCTACAAATGATGGGAATTTATCAGCAGATGTGTTGCTGGATTGGCTTAGTGAATTGAACAAGTATTTTGATTTTGAAGAAATCAGCAAAGATAAGCGGGTAAAATTTTTTGCCACCAAGCTGAAGGGACATGCATCCTTGTGGTGGGATAGCATTCAGGCAGAGAGGAAGAGGCTGAATAAACAAATTATGAATAAGTGGGCCAGGATGGAGGCCAAGCTGAAGGATAAATTTTTGCCCAAGGATTACCAGATGATGCTGTACAGACAGGTACAAAATCTGAGGCAAAGGGGGTTAACTGTTAAAGAGTACATGGAAGAATTCTACAAGTTGAATTTGAGAGCTGGATATATAGAAGACACCCCCGAAAAGATAGCAAGGTTTGTGAATGGTTTGAGAGGGGAGATACTGGATGAAATCAGTATTCTCTCACCCAGAACTATAGATGAGGCATATTAGTGTGTCTTGAAAGCGGAGGAGAAAATAACCAGGAAGCAGAATGCCAGAAGAGGAGGAGGATCTGGTAGAGGAAATAAGAAGGCTTTTGGTAGAGGTAGAGGCACAAATTCCGGTGAAGAAGGTAGCAGTTCCAAACCTTCGGGAACAGAAGAAAAAGACAATAACACTAGAGGGGGACGACCATACCAGTGAGGGAGAGGTAATGGTAAGGGCCGAGGAGCTGTCCAGTGTTATAGGTGCGGAAGTGGGGGCACAATTCGTATGAATGTCCTGAAGGAGAACCAGCAGGTGGTAGAGGAACGTATGTTTCCCAAACAGAGGAAGCGGAAGCACCACCCCAGGAGGTAGAAAATGCACCTGAGACAGGGGAAGCTTTAGTGCTGAAAAAGGTGTCGTTGAAACCAGCGAAAGAAGTTGTAGAACCGGATCAAAGAAAAGCCTTATTCTGGATAGTTTGCAAGTCACAAGGCAAGTGTTGCAAACTAATAATTGACAGTGGGAGTACCGATAATTTGGTGGCCACAGAAATGGTGGAGAAATTGGGGCTGAAGAGGTTGAAGCACCCCATTCCCTAGAAAGTTTCGTGGCTGCAAAAGGGGCATCAACTGTTAGTTGATGAACAGTGTGAAGTAGAATTTCATATTGGCAGATACAAGGACAATATTATCTACGACATTATGCCAATGGATGTGTGTCATATACTGTTAGGGAGACCTTGGCAGTATGACAGGAAGGTAGTTCATGATGGGAAGTCAAACTGTTACAAGTTTGTCAAAGATGGGATAAAGTACATGCTTGTACCCATCAAAGAGGAAGATACAGCGGAAACCAGTGGAGTTAAAGCATTTCTGGTGGGTAGAAAATAATTCTTAAAGCAGATCGAAGATAATGAAGTTAATTTTGCTGTGGTGAGAAGACCAAGGATGGTGATACTGCATACAAAGATCACAGATTTACCAGAGGAGGCCCAGGACATGTTGCAAGAATTTGGTGATATCATAGTGGATTACTTATCGGATGAACTGCCTCCTAAGAGAAGCATCAGTCATTGCATTGATTTTATACCAGGAGCTAGCCTGCCAAATAAGGTAGCTTACCGTATGAGTCCGAAGGACAACGAAGAAATTCGGAAGCAGGTGCAAGAGTTACTTGACAAAGGGCTGATCAGAGAGAGTATGAGCCCCTGTGCAGTTCCGACAGTTCTAGCTCCAAGAAAAGGTGGAGAATGGAGAATGTGCACAGATTCAAGAGCTATTAACAAGATTACGATCAGGTACAGGTTCCCATTGCCACGAATGGATGATGTTAGCCACCTATAAAAATTTTTATACCAAAAGGTGGCTAAGACTTTTTGAGCCTTCAAGGAACAAATTTTATTGCTAAAAAGTGTTGGCTCTTGAAGACTCTTGAAGGCCTCATGCCTCTCCTCTGTCCAAATCTTCATTGTTGTTCCATTTTTTATACTCAGAATTTCTGTTGTTTCCATAAGTGAAAATACTGCTGCAAAATCAAAATTTTTCCCCTCCCTCCACTCAAAACTAACCTTCATTTTTCTCCCCTTTTTCTCCATAAAAATCCTCTATTTTCATGATCCCTCTTCTTCCCTTCATGAAAATCATTTTTACAAGGTTAAGAACTCACTTTTTAGCCTTACGTAAACCCTCAAATTCCTTTGAAAAACCATTGAAAATCTCTAAAAACCCATTTTTTGCATAAAGGTTGAAGCCCCCTTGGGCTAGGTCTTAAAACACTTCCCCTCCATGTGCCCACACCCTAGAACCAGGTGCTAGACCCATGAAGTGCTTATCGCATTGCAAATTCTTAGTGCACAAGTCTTTTTGCCATGTTTAAAAAGTTTCGATGTGATTAAGCCCATGTACATACCCCCCGATCGTATTATCATTTCATGTAACCCGTGGGCCCGCCATCGGGCGCTAAATCATTGAAATTATTCATTCCCGATGGTCTCTTTCCTTTGTTAAAACATATAACCCACTTACCCAAAGTTTTGATCTGATGTGCCAAAGTCATGTTTTTAATATAAAAATGGTTAGATCAAAAAGACCCGAAGCAAAATCGCATCGAGGAAATTCACAATGGGTTGATTGAAAGACCCGCATCAAAATTTCTGATGCGATTGGGTCCCATATATATAAACCCCACCCCTGCCACTTTCCATTCATATAACCTTCGCCCGGGACCAAGATTTTAAGTCCCAAGGCGCCTATCGCATTAGAAAATTCTGCGAAGACTCTTCCGATTGCTCCCCTTTGAAACCTCCGATTGCGATGCCCCAATCGCACCATCGCATCGGCCCACCTCCGATTGCCGATCCCCAATTGGTTGTCCACCGTTGATCTCCTCTCCACCTTCCCATATCCAACAGCCCACAATTGCTCTGATTATTAACACTTCCTCCTCCCTTTTAACCCCTCCAATTCACTCTCCACCGCCGATCTGATCTACAGATCGATGGCCAATGCTTAATCGCATCGACATTTCCTTGTACATCGGTGCCATTTAAGTTTTTCCCCTGATTGCGATCCTCCGATTGGATCTGGACCATCCACGTGTCCAGATCGGACGACCCAGATCTTTCGCGCATGCTTTCATCACCTTTCTCCCTTCCACTTTATGTTTTTCGATTAACCCCCACCGTCGATCTCCGCGCGATCAACGGATCTGATTTATTCTTTTCCTCCGCTCTCCTTTTGACTATCTCTAACAAATCTCGACCATTGGATGATGCCATCCAACGGCTATGCTCCTCCCCTCACCCTCTATAGCAGTAAAACCCAAAAATGCAGGATTTCTTAATATAGTTTTGTATTTTGCAGGGATTAAAGGTTTATCTGTTATAGTGAAAGAAAGGCCGAAGGGAGGGGATGATGATTCCCGTGCCTTCGATTCATGAAAGGAAAACCATTTGCAAGGTTCAAGATCCATGTTTCATCGATGCTTCATGGGCATTGATGCCTTGAGAGCCCTGCGCGGCCTACACATCAACAAGACACAATGATTTTAAATCACACTTAAAAGAGTATCAGTGTTGAAGACAGAACACAGCAGAACAGAATATTGAAGACAAATTTGGGTTTTACGGCTAAGATTGATTATCAAAAGCCTAATCCTCCGAATTAAAACACAATTAAAGAAAATCATAAGTGTTTATCAGACAGAAAGGCCTCCACCGCCATATCTGAGGCAAATTGATTCCTCTCAGCTACCACAAAGCCACCTGTGCCTCAAAGCATTCAAACAGAGGCCAAAGTTATTGTTCAAAATCAGATATTTGCCTCAATGTAGACGAACAATTAATTCTTATGAAATAATTTAATGACAAAAATATCAACAGAGTTACTCCAACATGACACATAGCCTCAAAAATCAACAAAAGCTCCCACCGAGCTTAAATATTAAGTGTAAAACATTAATACAGAAACACCTGTAAACTTCTCCATCGAGCCCCTCAAAGGCTGAGAAGTCATTAATCTGTATTAATTGTCCTGGGAGATCTTTTATTGAGATCTCACCTCCTCATTCTTTTATAAATACTGCTGTAGAAGATGAGAAATTTTTGGTTGCAGAACTTTGAAATACATTTGAGCTTAAACTTCTGATTGTAAATAGTGTTCACTGGCCCTTGGAGCTCTGCTTGTGATAGATAAGTTAGGCTGATATGGGTAGATGATTGTTAAACTAAAGAATTGGAATTAAAGCTGTAACTGGTTTGGAGCATCAATACAAGCTGATTTATGGGATCCTGGTCTATGTTGACGGTGATGTTTTTCTCATTGTAACTTGTTATTTTGTTTCTGTTTTCACTGTGTTTCATCTTCTCTTATAAAGAATAGCATGCATAGAGTTAGGACCTACTATATACTAGTACCCTTCTCTGACTGAAAATCTTTATCTGAATGTTTTCTTCCAATCTGTGTTATTTCGGAATGATTTAATTCAGTTTAAGCATAGGAATGTTGGCGTTCCCTCATCTTATTGTCTTAGCTAAATATTATTCTTAAATTTTATTTTCATTTCATGTTAAGTAGTGATGAACTAAGGAAGATATGGTGAGCCCTGGTCCTAGTTTTATCCCAAAAGACTGATTGAATGTTTCCCTTGGAATGTGTTGAAAGATGGCTAGTTTAGAAGTACTTACCAGATCTTAAACCATTCTTTGTTATCATTTGTGTTTCCTCTGTTTTTATATGTTTTCTATTGAGAGTATATCAAAGGCTGGCTGGTTTAAAAGTACTCACCAGATCCTAGATTTCTTTTATGTCTTTCTTAAGTGTGTGTCAAAAGTTGGCTAGTTTAAAAGTACTTACCAGATCTTAGGCTGCTCTTTGTTCACCATTTTTTTAAATTCTCCTTATTATTGTACCATTTCATTCCATAAATCAAACTTCAAAGAGATCCTTAGACATAGATGACTTTCCCCATGGACCACTCTTGCCTCTTGCCATTCCAATTAAACCTTATTATGACTCCATAGCCCAATGGACTAAAACTTGCAATTATCTATTTTTCCTGGCCAAAGCTTGTTCTATTTGATTGCAACTTCACACCTTTGAAACTCTTTGCATTTACGACTTTCTACCTCAAACAGTAATCATGCTCAACCATCCAAAAACAAAACAAACCCTCGGCCTTCATAACTAGCCTAATATCATTACCCCAAACTTCAAAGACAAGTCCATATTTGCACTTATTGGAGAGATCCCTCTCCGAATTCAGGAGGGCTAGATCCTAGAATCCCAAAGTGGTTGAAATGATGTTGCTTCTGCAATTTTAGTCTCACCAATCTGCTAAAATTACAGATTCCTAACATTTCTGGCGACTCCACTGGGGATCGAACCCAGAATCATTTTCATTTTAAGGTGACCATAGGACATTAGAGATTACTTTAGGTTCCCTTAAACAATGCATAAAACTTGTGAGTAAAAAGCATCCTTTTCAAGCTCTACCGAGGAATTGTAATCATGATGGAACTTGTTTGAATCGGTGACAAACTAGATAAACCTTAGGATTCTCATAAGACTTTTTCTAGCCTTGAAAGATCAGCTGGCTTAGCCATAAGAGTAGACTGTCTTTGTCTCATAACCGTAGCTAAGTTTTGAAACAGAGTTAGGATATTCTTAGAAACCATGCAACTAAAAAATAACTCAGAAAAACCTAAAAATATTTCAGATTGGTATCCAATAAACATGGTGGTGGACCATAAAACCTTTACCTCCTTAGGAGCTAAAAAATTCCACTTGGCGACTCCACAATCCTCAAAATACCTTAAGACTCCACTGGTAAGAACCCTTATCATTTTAATATCATCCAAACTCAGTTAGAGGACTGTAGGATTAAATTTTGTCTAAAACAGACGAGTTAACCTCTTAAATATTGTCATACTTGGTTGAACTTCGTCTGTTTATTTGGGTCTAAAAAACATAGCATAGTGGCTTCTAGAAAGATTCATACTAGAGCCTGCCCAGACCCTGATCCACCTGAAATAGTCGGTAACCCAAAAAGTATCCTTAGGAAGTATCCTAGGATTAAACTATCAACTGTTTTCAGATCACCCTTGAGAGCCAATTCAGTCCTTGAAAATCTTTCAGCTCTACAACAATCACAAGTTGACTTGGTAAATCCCTTTAGAACTAGGTCTCTTGGTGATTTAGATCAGTTAAATTCTGAGTCTTCACTTTCGTCTCCTGAAACAAGTGAAAATCCTGGTAGCAGAGAAAAAACACCTCCTGATTTACATTTCCTTCACAACCTAGGTGTCTCTCACCCAAGATCAACTCATCAATCTACTCCTGGTCCATCCACTTCTGCTCACTCTACATCCATTGTTCAAACCACCCCATTTCAATTCACTTTCCCTTTTGTTAATCCACCCCCACCACATATCATGGCAGCATGGTATGCTACCTTAGTCCTTCCTCTTCCATTAGTCAATATTCCACAGGACTATCAGTCCAAAATTCCATTGTATGATGCTAGCAATGCTAAAACTGCATCACAATATGTGGATAAGATGAATGACTACTTTGACAGAAATGAAATTGATGATGATTCTATCAAGCTTAGACTATTTACTCAGAGCTTAGGGGCAGAAGCAAGAAAATGGTTTAAAGGTTTAACCCCCCATAGTATTAATGATCTCCAAGCCTTCCATCAAACATTCTTAAACAAATGGGAAGTAAAGAAAAACCCTCTCCAGGTCCATTCTGACTACAAGAACCTCCATAGAAACACTGGGGAAAGTGTGCAAGCTTATTGCACTATATTTAACATTGTGTATAATGCACTTTCCCCAGAACTAAAACCTCCACAAGGCTCAGCTTTAAACAAGTTTCCTGAAGGGTTTGACCCTGAGATGGCCTATCAGCTGAGGGAAATAGATCCTGCAACTCTTGAAGAGATGCAAAAGGGTGCTCTTTCTGTGGAAGTCAACTTAATGGAAAAGAGGGCAAGAATGAAAAATGAAAAGAGAGTGTCCTTTAGAGAGGAATATACACCCTCTACTTCCAACTCAAAGATGGAGAGAATGATGGAAGAGATGATGAAAGAGATGAGCATAATTAAGAGAGCACAAGCCATTCAAAACCAAACTGCTCCTCAAAATAGAAACCAGAACCAAAACCAGAATTTTAGAAGGAACCAACCTCCAAACAGACCCAGGGAAGATGATCAGCAGATCACTCCTCCCTTTCATCAAAACTATGTAAGTGAGATTGAGGAAATAGATTAAATAACAGAGGAGGATGATATCAACATGTTGGGGGTAGATAATGATGACTTCGAGATTCATTATGATAGAAAACAAGGTCTATACACACCTTATGATGACAGAAAAGATGATGATGAAAATTATTATCAGGACATGGAAAATGTCATCATAGAATCTCAAAAATAATATGACCTTAGAAGCAAAACCAGTCAACAAACTCCCCACAACAAAACCTCCGACAAATATTCACAAAACAACACTCCGACCAAGCCTAAAATTGTCAAACAAAAAGACAAAATAGTGGTTGTAAATTCTGGTAATGATAAAGAATAAGGCACTCAAAACGTTACAAAGAAGAGTGTAGATCTTAGCAGTACTAACACTTCAGCTAGTACTCCTGTTAAAACCATCTTGTCAAATGTAAATAGAAAAAATCAGCAATCTGATATTACTGATAGAGTGACAGCTAATAAGGCTGAGACAAGTGCTTTAAAGAGTCAAATTCCTTTCAGCCTGGAGAAGAAAATTTCAAATATCAAAATCTGTGTTCTCGTGATAGAGTTAGCTGCCCAACATGTATATAGGACCCAAATTTTGAAGGCTTTAAACATTGAAGAGAATGAGGACACTGTCAATCTTAATGATGACCAACCAGAGCTTATTTTTGGTCCAAAGATTGAAGGTATGTATCAAGAGGGACCTGTTCCTCCCTTTTATGTGAGTTTAAATGTTCATGACAAAATTTTGCACAACGCTATGCATGATTCCGGGGCTTCTCAAAATTTAATGCCTAAAGCTGTGATGGAGAGCCTTGGTTTAGAAATAACCCGACCTTACAAGGACCTATACTCCTTTGACTCAGGTAGAGTAAAATGTTTAGGATTAATCAAATACCTCTGTGTTAATTTAGCCCAAATTCCAGCCAAATTCTTAGTAATGGATATTGTTGTGGCTGATGTTCCCCCAAAATATGGAATGTTGTTATCAAGATAGTGGGGGGCTAAGTTACAAGGGACTATGTAGAAGGACATGACCTATGCGAGCATCCCTGTTTTCAATCAGACTAGAAGACTTTACAGGGAATCCCATATGCAATACACAGTTACAAGCCAAGGCAGACCACAAAAATCTCCCTTCTATTCTGAAAATACAGGCCTTGATTCTTTTATTATGTTTAACGATGAAACATTTAGTGAAAAATTCACTATAACAGGATTAATGACAGATAGAGAGGAGGAACAAGATAATGTAGGTGTGTCAGAACAGTTTACTGAACCTGTAAAATCTAGCAAACAAAACACAGGTCTTGAGCTACAAATTACGTGTCTTTTACTTTTAAACATTGAGAGTCAAGAAAGCAGTCTTCAACCCAATAATATATCTAAGGAAATGAAACGAATTCAACTAAGTGCTGATACTCAAGAACAATCAGAAATCACAGTAGTTGAAGAGGACATTCACCAAATAGATGAAATCAAAACTAGTCCTCTATGGAGTATGCACTTCGACGGGTCTTGCACTAAGACTAACGCTGGTGCAGGTGTCTGGATTTGTAACACTGAAAAAAACCACACAGAAAGCATTTCCTATAGATTAAACTTCCAGTGTTCAAATAACATAGCAGAATATGAATCCCTGCTTTTAGGCTTACGATTGTTGAAGAAGTTAGGAGCCAAAAGAATCAATGTGTATGGGGATTCAGAGTTAGTCATTAGGCAAGTCAGTGGGGAGTATAACGCAAATCACCTAAGACTTAGGGCCTACCGCAATGATGTCATGGACCTTTTAAAAACATTCGAGGAGTCCAAACTGATTTTTGTCCCAAGAAAAAGAAATATTGCAGCCCACAATTTAGCCTTTGCAGCTAGAATATGCTTAACGCCATATGAAACCAAAGACTACACAACTCAGATAAAATTCAGACCAGCCGTGCCTGATAACAAAAAATACTAGCAAGTGTTCGATGAGGATAAACAAATAGAAGACTTCATGCAACTCAGAAATGAATTCAAACTACACAGTTCGGACTCAGTTTATGAGACAGACTGTAGTGAAGAAAATTTCCTTGGTGAAGAAGAACCATCTCCTGAACCTGTTAATATTAGCTTGTTGTCAAGCAAATTGAAAAACAAAACAGAATTGAATGTAGAGTTAGAAACAGAGGAGTTAGAAACTCTGCACTCTAAAGATGAAAGTTTGTCGAAGGGTCTGACCCCTTTAGAAGAGTTGTTCGATTTTAACGATGTGGAAAATAAACCAAAACTGGAACCTGTAGAGACTGAAGTGGAAGAGTGCAATATAGGCAGTGAACTCAAACCCATGATGATTAAATTGTCTAAGACTTTACCAGCTCACATTAAACTCAAATACATAGAGCTGTTTAGGGAATTCTCTGATGTTTTTGCGTGGAGTTATGAAGATCTTAAATCCTATGACACTGAAATAATACAGCACAAAATCCCTCTCAAATAAAACCAAAAACCATTCAAATAGAAGCTGCGCAGAATAAACCCTGTTCAGTTGCCTTTGGTTTAGAAAGAGATCATGAAAATGTATGACGCTGGTATTATTGTCCCTATTAGATATTCTGAATGGGTGTCTAATCTGGTGTCATTTAGGAAGAAAACTGGAGAGATCAGGCTTTGTATAGACTTTAGAGACTTAAACAAAGCTTCATTAAAGGACAACTACCCTTTACCTAAGATGGATCATATTTTACAAAGGGTGGTAGGGTCTAGAAGAATTTCTTTGCTTGATGGCTACTCGGGGTACAATCAGATCTCAGTTCACCCTGTTGATCCAGTAAAGACAGCCTTTACCACACCATGGGGCACGTTCATGTATGTGAAAATTCCCTTTGGTCTAATGAATGCTGGAGCAACTTTTCAGAGAGCCATGGACATAGCATTCTCGGAAGAACTGGGCTACTTCATCATTATATACCTTGATGATGTCACTGTGTTTTCAAAAACAGATGAAGAGCACTTAAAACATTTAAGAAACGTTTTCGAGAAATGCAGAAAGTCTGGAATGTCTTTAAACCCTAGGAAGACACTATTTGGTCTCCAAGAAGGTAAAATTTTTGGGCACATTATTTCTGAGGAGGGTATAAAGATAGATCCAAAGAGGATTGAGGCCATATTGCAAATCTCTCATCCTCGGAACATGAAAGAGTTGCAATCTTTCATTGGAAAGATTAACTTTTTGAGAAGGTTCATCCCCAACTTAGCTGAGCTTCTTAAGAATTTCACAAACATGTTTAAGAAGGAGCAAGGGGTAAAATGGACCGTGGAAGCAAAGAAGTCCTTTGAGCTGGTGAAACAAGTGTTAACCAAAACACTCGTTCTAATAAGTCCTGATTTTTCAAAAGATTTTTATATTTTTTCATTTGCATCAGAACATTCCATAGCTGTTGTCCTTTTACAGAAAAATCCACAAGGACAAGAGAAACCCATTGCATTCTTTAGCAAGGCATTGAGGGATGCCCCTCTGAAGTATAACATTATGGAGAAGCAAGCCTT
Source organism: Pinus albicaulis (assembly GCA_034641835.2). Taxonomy (NCBI): domain Eukaryota; kingdom Viridiplantae; phylum Streptophyta; class Pinopsida; order Pinales; family Pinaceae; genus Pinus; species Pinus albicaulis. The sequence goes on along the minus strand of JAXQQM020076092.1, from coordinate 104,979 downwards.
TGCTTTGGTTAAAGCTTTGAAAGACTTCAGAGTATACATCCTTCATTCACATATCATTGCCTTCGTCCCAAACTCAATTGTTAAAGACATTCTAACGCAAGACCCAGATGGTAAGAGAGGTAAGTGGATTGTTGTTATCCTTGAATATGATTTAGAGATAAAACCCACTAAGCTGATCAAAGGCCAAGGTCTGGCTAGATTAATGGCTAAATAAAATTTTGAAGTTCTTGATATTAATATGATTAATGCTTTAGATGATCAAGAGGAAATATCAACTCCCATTGTTGAAGACCATTTTATGAATTCCTCTTGGTATGCTGATATTATTTATGTTTTACTTAATTTAAATACACATCCCGGTTTGACAAAAACAAAGGCAAGGTTCCTAAAGTTAAAAGATGTAAACTTTTTCATTATAGATAGATGTCTTTATTGGAAAAATGCAAGTGGTATATTGCTTAAATGTTTTCCTGGTTGATGCAGAGAAGGTTAAGCACCAGTTCCATGAAGGAGAGTGTGGAGGTCATTTGTACTGGAAGACAACAGCCAACAAAATTTTGAGGGCTGGTTTCTATTGGCCTACTCTTTTTCATGATGTGCATAAGATGATCATAGCCTATCATAAATGTCAACTTTTTGAAGGAAAAAGAAAACTGCTACCCCTACCTCTGCATCCAATCACTGTTGAAGCCCCTTTTCAACAATGGGGACTTGACTTCATAGGAGAAATCCATCCACCATCTTCTGCCTAGCATAGATGGATTCTCACTTCCACAGACTATTTCACTAAGTGGATAGAAGCCATACCTTGTAGGTAGGACAATGATTCCATTATTATAAAATTCATGGAGACTAACATTCTCTCCAGATTTGGTTGTCCTACGAAGATCATCACTGATAATGTAGCAGCATTTAGATCAAAGAAGATGGTTGAATTCTGTCATAGGTATCAAATAACATTGGGGCATTCTACGACCTATTACCCTCAAGGTAATGGACTTGCAGAATCCTGAAACAAAAGTTTAGTGAACATAATCAAGAAACTGTTGGAGGACAAAAAAAAGTCTTGGCACACAAAGATAGTTCATGCACTGTGGGCTGACATATTGACTTTGAAGAAATCTATTGGCATGTCACCTTTCCACCTAGTGTATGGTACTGATGCAATTTTTCCAAAAATCCTTGGTGTACCAGTAATGAAGTTGATTCAAGAGTTACAAACTGAAGATAATGACATGATCGGAAGAATAAATCAGACCATCCATCTTCAGCAAAACAGAGAGGAAGTTTATAACAAAGCTTTGCAAAAACAAGACAACATTAAAAACTTTTTGACAAAAGAACAAAGGCCAGCAATTTTAAAATTGGGGACAAAGTTTTAAAGTGGGAATCAAGGAGGGAAGAAAAGGACAAGCATGGAAAATTTGACAACTTATGGCTTGGCTCTTACTCTATTTATTCAGCTGCTGGTAACAATGCATTTTTCTTGTAGGAGTTGAATGGAGCAGAATTTTTTAGGGGTCCTGTCAATGGCAGGATAATTAAGCATTACTTCTCTTGATCCATGTCATGTTCCGAAAGCCTTTTTATATTTTTTCTCATTATAAATATCTCATCCACCATTGCATTCAAAGTTAGAAAAATCAAAAATACAAAAAAATTGAAAGAAAGAAAAGAGGGTAGATTGTGAAAACAAGAAAGGTACAACCCCATACCAAAAAAGAGAAATAAATCTGAAACTGTGCAAGCTCAAATGCCACTCCTAAAGAACACACTTCTAGTTAGTCAAACAACCTAATCTTGACTAATTACTTTTAAATTTTCTGCTGATAGGGTAGTGAATTCGATTTTCCAAACTGTTTAATCTTGGCTTATCAGTAGGTAGTTTAGGATATAAATTGAAGGTTCAAACAAGCTCAAAATCTAAACCTAAGTTTCCAAAAAGAGATGACTCAAATCTGTTTTATTTTCTAAGTCAAAAAATATCTAAATCTGGTTCTAATTAGCTCAAAATTTGAACTAGAGGACAAAGAAGGAACAACTCAAACAAAAGTAAAAGTAGAGCTGTAAAGAAAAGAGAAGGCCATGATGAGAAACTTTCAGATCCTAAGCCTTCCATTTTGTTTTAATTTTCTGCGAAATAAGATCTATGTGCAAATTGTTTTTTATGCCATAGACCAACATCAAGTTAGACTGTTTAATCCTGACTTGTATGATTTTAAATTTCTGTTGTAGAATTTAGAGAATAAAATCTGTTAGACTGTTTAATCCTAACAGATTGATAGAATAGGTAGAGAATCATATGGGCTCAACTGTTTAATCTGAGTCCATGGAGAAATAAGGAGTAGAAATAGATTAGATTTCCTACTTTCAAAAGAATAAAATGTTGTGAAAAGAGTTTTCCAATCCAAGTGCACTCTAATGAAGAAAAAATGCTAGATCAGTAGGATTGGGTAGGTAGGAAGTTTGTATTGATGAAGATCCATTGTTTCTATGATTGCTAATATGTTTCAAAGTAGGATCATCCCAGCAATTGAAGGGAAACCCAATGAATGAGGCACAGGTCAGCCTCCCAGAGAATGCAAGTCTGAAGTTCTTGATGCCTTCAAGAAGGCACCATCCCCAAGTGGAGCCACTGTTAGCCACCTATAAAATTTGTTATAGCAAAAGGTGGCTAAGACTTTTTGAGCCTTCAAGGAACAAATTTTATTGCTAAAAGGTGTTGGCTCTTGATGACTCTTGAAGGCCTCATGCCTCTCCTCTGTCCAAATCTTCACTGTTGTTCCCTTTTTTATACTCAGAATTTATGTTGTTTCCATAAGTGAAAATACTACTGCAAAATCATCATATTACCCTCCCTGCACTCAAAACTAACCTCCATTTTTCTCCCCTTTTTCTCCATAAAACTCCTCTATTTTCATGATCCCTCTTCTTCCCTTCATGAAAATCATTTTTACAAGGTTAAGAACTCACTTTTTAGCCTTACCGAAACCCTCAAATTCCTTTGAAAAACCATTGAAAATCTATAAAAAACCCATTTTTTGCATAAAGGCTTAAGCCCCCTTGGACTAGGTCTTAAACCACTTCCCCTCCACGTGCCCGCACCCTAGAACCAGTTGCTAGACCCACGAAGTGCTTATCGCATCGCAAAGTCTGAGTGCGCAAGTCCTTTTGCCATGTTTGAAAAGTTCTGATGCGATTAAGCCCATGTACATACTCCCTGATCGTATTCTCATTTCATGTAACCCGTGGGCCCGCCATCGGGCGCTAAATAATTGAAATTATTCATTCCCGATGGTCTCTTTCCTTTGTTAAAACATATAACCCACTTACCCAAAGTTTTGATCTGATGCGCCAAAGTCATGTTTTTAATATAAAAATGGTTAGATAAAAAATACCCGAAGCGAAATCACATTAGGGAAATTCAAAATGGGTTGATTGAAAGACCCGCATCAAAATTTTCGATGCGATTGGGTCCCATATATATAAACCCCGCCCCCGCCGCTTTCCATTCATATAACCTACACCCGGGACCAAGAGTTTAAGTCCCGAGGCGCCTATCGCATCGGAAACTTCTGCGAAGACTCTTCCGATTGCGATGCCCCGATCGCACCATCGCATTGGCCCACCTCCAATTCCCAATCCCTGATTGGTTGTCCACCGTTGATCTCCTCTCCGCCTTCCCAGATCTAACGACCCACAATTGCTCCGATTATTAACCCTTCCTCTACCCTTTTAACCCCTCCAATTCACTCTCCGTCGTCGATCTAATCTGCAGATCGATGGCCAGCGCTTAATCACATCGGCGTTTCCTTGTACATCGGCACCATTTAAGTTTTTCCCCTGATTGCAATCCTACGATTGGATCTGGACCGTCCACGTGTCCAGATCGGATGACCCAAATCTTTCCCACATTCTTTCATCGCCTTTCACCCTTCCACTTTATGTTTTTCGATTAACCCCCACCATCGATCTACGCGCGATCGACGGATCTGATTTATTCTTTTCCTCTTCTCTCTTTTTGACCATCTCTAACAAATCTCGACTGTTGGATGATGCCATCAAATGGCTACGCTCCTCCCCTTACCCTTTGTAGCAGTAAAACCCAAAAATGCAGGATTTCTCAATATAGTTTTGTATTTTGCAGGGATTAAAGGTTTATCCGTTATAGTGAAAGAAAGGCCAAAGGTCAGGGTTGACGATCCCATTACCTTCGATTCATAAAAGGAAAACCATTCGCAGGGTTTAAGATCCACTTTTCATCGATGCTTCATGGGCATTGATGCCTTGATAGCCCTGCACGGCCTGCACATCAACAAGACACAGTGATTTTAAATCACACTTAAAAGAGTATCAGTGTTGAAGACAGAACACAGCAGAACAGAAGATTGAAGACAAATTTGGGGTTTATGGCTAATATTGATTATCAAATGCCTAATCCTCCGAATTAAAACACAATTAAAGAAAATCATAAGTGTTTATCAGACATAAAGGCCTCCACCACCACATCTGAGGCAAATTGATTCCTCTCAGCTACCACAAAGCCACCTGTGCCTCAAAGCATTCAAACATAGGCCGAAGTTATTGTTCGAAATTAGATATTTGCCTCAACATAGCCAAACAATTAATTTTGCTGAAAGAATTTAATGACAAAAATATCAGCAGAGTTACTCCAACATGACACAGAGCCTCAAAAGTCAACAAAAGCTCCCACTGAGATTAAATAATAAATTTAAAACATTAATACAGAAACACCTGTAAACTTCTCCATCGAGCCCCTCAAAGGTAGAGAAGTCATTAATCTTTATTAATTGTCCTAGGAGATATTTTATTGGGATCTCACCTCCTCATTCTTCTATAAATACTGCTGTAGAAGATGAGAAATTGTTGGTTGCAGAACTTTGAAATACATTTGAGCTTAAACTTCTGATTGTAAATAGTGTTCACTGGCCCTTGGAGTTTTGCTTGTGATAGATAAGTTAGGCTGAGATGGGTAGATGATTGTTAAACTAAAGCATTGGACTTAAAGCTGTAACTGGTTTGGAGCATCAATACAAGTTGATTTATGGGATCCTGGTCTATGTTGATGGCGATGTTTTTCTCATTATAACTTGTTATTTTGTTTCTTCTTTCACTGTGTTTCATCTTCTCTTATAAAGAACAACATGCATAGAGTTAGGACCTACAGTATACCATTACCCTTCTCTGACTGAAAATATTTATCTAAATGTTTTCTTCCAATCTGTGTTATTTGGGAATGATTTAATTCAGTTTAAGCATAGGAATGCTAGCGTTCCCTCATCTTATTGTCTTAGCTGAATATTATTCTTAAATGTTGTTTTCATTTCATGTTAAGTATTGATTAACTAAGGAGGATATGGTGAGCCCTGGTCCTATTTTTATCCCAAAATACTGATTGAATGTTTCCCTTGGAATGTGTTGAAAGCTGGCTAGTTTAGAAGTACTTACCAGATCTTAAACCATTCTTTGTTATCATTTGTGTTTCCTCTGTTTTTATATGTTTTCTATTGAAAGTATATCAAAGGCTGGCTGGTTTAAAAGTACTCACCAGATCCTAGTTTTCTTTTATGTCTTTCTTAAGTGTGTGTCAAAAGATGGCTATTTTAAAAGTACTTACCAGATCTTGGGCTGCTCTTTGTTCACCATCTGTTTAAATTCTCCTTCTTATTGTACCATTTCATTCCATAAATCAAACTTCAAAGAGATCCTTAGACATAGATGACTTTCCCCATGGACCACTCTTGCCTCTTTCCATTCCATTTAAACCCTATTATGACTCCATAGCCCAATGGACTAAAACCTGCAATTATCTATTTTTCCTGGCCAAAGCTTGTTCTATTTTCTTGAAACTTCACACCTTTGAAACACTTTGCATTTAGGACTTTCTACCTCAAATAGTAATCATGCTCAACCATCCAAAAACAAAACAAAACCTCGGCCTTCATAACTAGCCTAATATCATTACCCCAAACTTCAAAGACAAATCCATCTTTGCACTTATTGGAGAGATCCCTCTCCGGATTCAGGAGAGCTAGATCCTAGAATCCCAAAGTGGTTGAAATGATGTTTCTTCTGCAGTTTTAGTCTCACCAATCTGCTAAAATTACAGATTCCTAACAGATGACATGATGGATTGTTTGAGTGGGGCAGCATACTTTTCGAAGATCGATCTGAAGAGTGGTTACCACCAAATATGAATCCGGGAAGGGTATGAATGGAAGATAGCCTTTAAGACGAATGAAGGGTTGTATGAATGGCTGGTGATGCCATTTGGTTTGAGTAATGCCCCTAGTGCATTTATGCCCCTAATGAACGAAGTGTTGAAAGAGTTCATTGGGAAGTTTGTGATTGTTTATTTGGATGACATTTTGATTTTCAGAAAAATGAAGGAAGAACACTTCCGACATGTTCGAAGTATATTGAGGAGATTGCATCAGAACAAGTTGTTAATAAATCTAAAAAAGTGTACTTTTTTCCAGCAAGAATTAGTTTATCTGGGTTTTTTTATTGCAGAAAATGAGTTGAAGATGGATCCAGAAAAGGTTGCAGCTATAGTTAGCTGGCCATCCCCGAAGAATTTTTTCGAGGTTCAAAGCTTTCATGGATTGGTAAGCTTTTACAGGAAATTTATTAGAGATTTTAGTGGGATCTGCGCACCCTTTTTGGACACAATAAAAAAGGAAAATCAACCTTTTTGTTGGACAGAAGCAGCAAATTTTTTTTTTCAGACTTTGAAGAAGAAGATCACTGAGAGACCGATTTTGAGATTGCTTGACTTCAACAAAATTTTTCAAGTTCGTTGTGATGCCAGCGGTATAGCCGTTGGGGTAGTACTTAGCCAGGAGGACAGGTCAGTCGCTTATTTTAGTGAGAAGATGAACGAAAGTAGGCATAAATACTCATTTTATGACAAGGAATTTTATGCGGTCGTTCAAGCTTTGAAGCACTAGAGGCACTATTTGTTAGGTAATGAATTTGTTTTATTTTCTGATAATTCTTCATTACAGTATGTTATGCAACATCATAAGTTGAATCATAAGCATGCAGAGTGGGTTGAGTATCTGAATAATTTTACATTTGTATTGAAACATATTAGCGGGCAGTCCAACAAGGTGGCAGATGCATTGAGTAGAAGAGCTTTGCTCTTACAGGAGAGAATGGTGTAAGTGTTGGGTTTTGAGCATTTGAAGGATTTGTATCAGAAAGATACAGATTTTAGGGAGGCCTATGAGGCTTGCCAAAACCCTTTGCTGAGGAACAATATTCCATGGTTGGACTATAATTTGCAAGAAGGATTGTTATTCAAGGGAGGACAGTTTATGCATTCTCGACTGTTCAATGAGGGAGAACATTATTCGGGAAAAGCACAGTGGAGGTCTAGCTGGACATTTCGGCATAGACAAGACATTATCACAGATTGAGCATTTTTATTACTGGTCGAAGTTACGATGGGACGTGCAGAGGTATGTAAGCAGATGTAAAATGTGCCAGTTAGCGAAAGGCTGCAGTCAGAATGCAGGAATTTATACACCACTGCCCATTCTGACTAGACTGTGGGACTCAGTCAGTTTGGAATTTGTCTTAGGTCTACCTAGAACACAACATGGGTTTGATTCAGTAATGGTGGTAGTGGATAGATTCTCGAAAATGGCACATTTTATACCCTGTCGAAAAACCAGTGATGCCACTCACGTAGCACACTTGTTTTTCACGGAGATCGTCAAATTTCATGGCTTACCGAGGTCCATTATTTCTAACAGGGATGTGAATTTTACAGGGCATTTTTGGCGTACTCTGTGGAAAAAGTTGGACACTCAGTTTAATTTCAGCTCCGCTTACCACCCACAGACCGATGGGCAGACAGAAGTGGTGAATAGGAGTTTAGGAAACCTGCTACGAAGTTTGATTGGTGAAAATTCATGAATTTGGGATTGTGTACTTGCACAAGCAGAATTTGCTTATAATGATTCACCAAATCGCAGCACGGGCTACAGTCCTTTTCAGGTTCTGTATGGCATGCATCCTCATGGAGTGCATGAGCTGCGGGATTTGGGGAAACTTGAAAAAATAAGTGTTGATGGAGAAGATTTCTCCCAAGCAATGAGCGATTTACATGAGCAGGTGAAGTTAAAACTGCAGGACAGCAGTCAAAAGTACAAACAACAAGCAGATTTGAGAAGGCGAGCAGTTCAATTTAATTTTGGGGACGAAGTTCTTGCGCACTTGCGCAAGGAACATTTTCCAAAAGGGGAATATAATAAACTGAAGTTTAAAAAGATTGGCCCCTGCAAAATTCTTCGCAAGTTTTCTGCCAATGCTTACGAAATACAGTTGCCACCAGGGATAGGAATTTCACACATTTTTAACGTAGCTGATATGTTTCCATATATTTCTAGTCCTGAAGATGATAGGACAATAGGGCCAGAGCGGGACACCCAAGTTGACCAGAGATCTTGGATGAGGAAAATGCCTACGACGCAACCCCTTGAGATCGAGGGCATCCTCAACACACAGGTAGCCAAGCATACGTGCAGGAAGGATTATCTGCAGTACTTGGTCAAGTGGAAGAACCGTCCCATTGAGGACAGTTGCTGGCTTGACGCAGCACAAATACAGAAGGCTGGCTATTCGGTGGACGATCTCATGGAACGGAGCTATGAATTTTTGTTACCCCGGGAGCCTGATGCAGGAGCATCTGACTTGGAGTAGACAAAATAGGACAGGTCTTTTGTCTCATTTTTACGTTTGTTTCCAGACAGGTCATTGGACCTGAAAATAGTTTTTTTATTATTTTTATTTTCTATTTACTGTTTAAAGAAAGGGACATTAGGATCAGGAAGGTTAATTAAAATAGTAGACTTCTTTAACAGTGTTCTTTTAATTCAGGAATGTATTTAAATAGAACGGTTGGTAGTTCAACCAAAAAAAGAGCAAATAGTACATAAGGTAAAGCATGCTGTTATGTTTTAGATTTTTTCTTCCCTTCAGAAAAGGAAAAAGGAATTTTTAATACCGAGATAGAATTCTCATCTCAGAAGAAAATAAACCATCTGTTGCAAAAGAAGCTTCTGTAACCTACTGCTAATCGTTGTATTGAATTATTTACTTCTGTTAAATATAACCTGTTCATTGTATCTACGAACTTAAACAAGCATGAGGAGGGAGCACTGTAGCGTGAAGGCTAGTGCTGGACAAACTAGTACGTTGGGCGAAATAGTATATGTTGAAACTAGAACAGAGAGATTGTAGAAATTTGAACAAGTTCCATCGAATGTCAAGACTTTCACAAGCGAGCAAGAAAATAAACTACCGATTATACTTTCTATCCACAGGTACACAAGATTCATAGATAAAATTTCTTAATAAACCCAAAATTTTCATAAGAGAACATTCCTGTGCATTCATTGTAATAGTTAACAAAAAATACTGTTGAAGAAAGTCCTGTAAAGATTACACAGAGGAAACCAACATATACAAATAGAAGGAGCGTTCTTCAGGTTAGGGTTTTGATACCCGTAACCTAAAGTCAAAATGAACTGTGATAAACCCTACAAAGACGTAACCTACAGCAAGTGTTTTTTCCAGAATGAAAACGGCTGGGTTTTTTCCAGAACCAAAATGGCTGGGTGGAAAAAACCCTCAAAATAGTCATTACAAATAGCGAAGAGACCTCCAACATTTTTGACCTCTCCACAAACTTGAACAGGAGACTGAAACAATACAATTCGACTTGTTTTACTACCCAGAAACAAATTTAAAATACAGGAAAAAGGAATCGACCCTACCCATTCCAAGTTGAGGGTTTGGTCGACGTTGAGCTAGAGTGTTGGTACCTGGAACCTGCAAGGAGAAAGAGAACAATGTGTTAGCATCGAAACAAATAGAAGTTGTGTTCCAAAACATACAGTTGAGATGGAGTGAGAGATGCTTACCTGAGAAAAGGGAGAAGACAGAAACAAGGACACCGGTCGAGAAAACAGAACTTGCTCACAAGGAGTCGTTGCATAAGAATTGGAAGGATACGCTGAGTAAATTGAATCAGGGATAGAGAACTTACTTTTTCTTGCCAAGTGGAGGTGCGCCGAGTCGAAAGACCACCACAGAAAACAATTGATATGTGGCACAAGTAGAGGACTATCACTGACTGTAATGATACAAGGATCAAACAATGACAAAGTGAATTGGAAACAGGAATGAAGACTGTGAAAGCCGACAACTAGAATTCATAAAATGAAAAAACACACCAGAGACCATCATAGGAGTTTCACAAGCTATCACTATCTCAAGCAAGAGAAACTGGATGGGAAATTGAGTTCGTGGATTAATTAACCTGCTTGGAACCCTCATAGAGACAGGCGGAGCTAAAACCCTCATCACAGAACTAAAACAATGGAAATGAAAAATGGTTGAAGGGTGTAGGGTTTCGAGTGTGCAGGAAGATAAAAGCCCAAGGAGAGTAGACAGGTGTCAAGATTGCAGGCCACGGTACAGGCCAATCAATTGGAAAATTAATACTGACCAAAAATCAATAACTTCCAGGACCACCAAATCATACGGGCGCATCTATCACCAAGGTCGAGGAGCACATTGAACCCACGGAGCATATAACATTTAAAATATATGTGTTATAAATTGCGTTGTGATAATTTGACATGTATGAATCAATAAATTGAAACCGTGTTACATTTTCCAGCTATTTTTTTTGAATTGTGAGAAGCGCAGGCAGGGCTTGAGGGTTGGGCCCCATCATAAAGAATTAGCAATGTTGCAAGGATGGCATGCCTCACACAGAAGTGATTTGGGATTTATGTGAATCCGAACAGATTCAATAGCCATGAAGCATATAGATGATACATGGCCTGAAAATTTTAAGGATGAAGTACAAAGTCTATGACTCAGCATAGCCATGGATGGCATCAACCCATATTCCCTCCAGAACACCAACTATTCTATTTGGGCTATAGTAGTGATCAATAACAATATCCCCCCATGGTTTTCTATGAATAATGAACATCTTATGTTGGCTCTCATAGTCCCTAGTAGAATACAAGTGAAGAATATGGATGTCTACTTACAACCACCATTAGATGAATTGAAGGAATTATGGGATGAGATAAATGTATATGATGTATCAAAACCCATCACAGCAGAGGGGAGTTTTACATTGTATGGCATATGTTCTTACATGACACATGATTATCCAGTCTTAGGAGTTTGCTCTGGTAAATTACATGTTTATTTATTTTTTATATATGTAACAATATTCTTTCGCATATTAGTTATTTATTTCATTGTAATTTTTCTGATATTCATGATATTCTTTAACGTGCCATGCATATTGTATACAATAACAAAAGGGTATTATGGATGTAGATGTTGTGGATATTATCTAAAATATATATGGTTGAACGACCTACAAATGACAGTGTATGACTGCTCCAAGGTATTCCTCCTAGAAGAACACCCTTACAGAAGAGCAACATCCGCTTTCAATGCTAAACAAGAGAGAACCTGAAGACCTCCAATAATGACACCAACTGAATGTCTTAGAGCATATGAGAGAGAGAAGGAGAAGGATTTCATAGAAATGTTCGATTCAAATGGGGAGCCTATGTTCGATGATCTAGAATTCTTCGACACTTATGTTGAGAAATTTCCCATTGGGATGAAAAGGAAATATATATTTAATAACCTCCCATATTGGGAGCATCTTAATATTACCCACTTACTAGATCCCAAGCATATATTTAAAAATGGTTCATCTTCTTTATGGAGGCACATATCACCAAAACAATGTGACACATTGGTGGTTAGGAAAGATCTTATTACTTCAAAAACTAAAAAGAAACATTGGCCAGGATGAATAGAAAGTACATGATCAGAGGAAAATGGTCCCTCTAATTGGTATTTCAAAGAATGTGATGTCCCATGGATTTAAAAAAAAGATGATATTTCTTTGGAAAAGGAAGTTATAATAGGTGTGAGGGTGCCATCTTCATATGGGTCTTCATTGCGGCGCTGCTTCATCGTGGATGACCATTTGTCAAGGTTGAAATCACATGACCATTTGAATCTTATAAGAGTATGTATAATGTCAAAAGAATGATTTTATTATTTTTTATATTGATAAATTTTATCCCATGCATGTATCTTAAAACATAACTAATTTTGTATATTATTGCATGTGTTTATAAATTTGCAGTATCATTATCCTATGTTCATGAATGGGTGTGTGAAACATGACTTCCCCCAAGACCTACGACATGCCATATCTAAATTATTTGCGTTTGTACATTGGATCACATCAAAGGAGATTCATGTGGCTACCATTCCATGGTGGCGTCAAGAGATAGTTGAGATTTTTTATATGTTTGAGAAGGAACCGCCGAAAAGTTTCATGGACTTGCAAGTTCATCTTCTAATCCACCTAGTAGATGAGGTTGAATTAGTTGGGGTGGTTTCTTGTCATTAGTTGTTATTCTTAGAGAGTTACATGAAGAAATTAAAACGTTTTGTTGGACAAAGGGAAAAACTTGAGGGGTCTATGGTAGAGGGGTACATATCTTATAAGTCTTTCGATTATGCCAGTGAGTACATCAATCAAATTGACAACAGACTAGGTGCAGGGATTTGGGGTGATGAAAGGGATGAAGACAAAAGAGAAGGGGAGATTCTGTAAATGAATGGAAAATTGCGCTTGAGAAAGAGTAAGCGACTTGTAATTTTTCAAATTTACACAAAGTAAATATTCATGTTTAACTTCAATATAATGTATATTTTGATCTCATATGTACTATATGTTGGTTTGATTTCATCAGCGAATGAAAAAATTGAAGCAATCAATAAATTTTTTCTTTACAATTCCGAAGTGACACAACCGTGGGTCGTATTGTACGAACAAAAGAGGATGAAATGGGATAGTGACAGGAAATAATTAATACGATTTAATGGTATAAGTGTGCCTTATCCCGATCTTTTAAAAGAAAATATGCCAATTATATGCCCCAATAGTTGGGTTTTTGACCAAGTCAGAGACAAATACGGTGCAAGTGATTGTTACCCGCGTGCTAAAGAGGATGCACTAAACGTAGGGATTAGGTGCACCCACTCGGTCACAATCCATTTATGTACATTTTAAACTTAATAATACACCTTTGAAATGTAACATCTATATTTCATATTTTAACAGTTGGGTTATTATAAGACACATGACACTATGATTTTTTAAATTTTTTTATAGGTTAATTTGTTCCCATCTATGTGGGCATATGGAAACCATTTTCACAAAAAAAATTCTGATGATGGAGACATGTCAGAAGACTGTGGAGTGGAAGTCGAGTTCGATCAATCTAGTCAAGCTAGCCACCATGATCAAAACCTAGTACGAGGGGCGCTAGTTTACGTCGGAAAGATATAAGAGATCATTGAAGTGGATTTCTCTTCATTCCAATGTGTTATGTTTAGGTGCAAGTGGCGGGACACCTTTGATCAAAATAATCTAAAGGAAGATCACGATAGTAGGATGATATGTATCAACTCTAGGAAGATGTGGGATGAAGCTAAGGAGCCCTATGTTTTCCCTGAACATTGCAACCAGGTGTTTTTCTACCCATATGCATTGGATAGGGATTGATGGTTCATATTGAGACATGACCCTAGTTCAAAACAAATTTTTGAGAACAATAGTGTTATCATGCTAAGTGAGATGTAAGATAATAAGGGTGATCATGAGAACCGAGAGTGATATGGTACATGTGTTATTTCATCATTTATACCTTTTAAGATGGGTTTTTATAAAGAAGAGGACTTAACCTTATAACTAAGACTCTTTTTTTTGAAACATTATAATATGTATTTTGAATTAATTTTTTTGCATTGTGTTTATGTTAAAATAAGTTCACTTGATAATTTGCAATTATGTTGATCTCGAAAACAATGGCGCATTGTATCAAGTTCTTTTTTTTATGTCAATTCCTAAAATAATACTACTTGATTGCTTTAAATGTGTGTGAATGATATCCTCAAAATGTATACCGTTATTTTTGGTATCTAAGATCATGATAAAATAAGGATAATTCTAAACACGAACTTATTTGCATTATTTTCTAAACTTGATTATGTTACAACAATCATATTATTCTAGATTTATTATTTTACAATTATTTGTATTCATACATATTTACAAATTTACAATTATGCTAATTTAACAATATTTACGGTATACATTTTACTTACGGTAGTTATGGTTCAAAATTGACAATTAATTTACAATTTTACAATTTTACAAATTTACAAATTTCAATAAAATTGAATGATGACAATACATACAATTACAATTGAAATTTTACAATTTCACAATACAATTACAATTACAACTATAATTACAATTACAATTTTACAATTTTACATACAATTACAATTACAATAATTTCACAATAGAATTATGAGTACAATTACAACTTTACAAATATTTTACATAAAAATACAATTAAAATTAATATTAGAATTACAATTGCAATTTTACAATTTCACATACAATTACAATTACAATTTTACAATGTTACATACAATTAAAATTAAAAGTTGAATTACAATCATGACATAATATTTAATAAATATCATGATTTAGTATTAAAAATAAACATCACGATAATGAAAACCATTGTACAAACATCATATTCTAAAATACACATTAAAATTCACTAACATCATCTAATCATCGTCATCATGATCATCTAACAAAACACAAGCATTGTATGACATCATCACAACACAAACATCAAATATACATATCATGTCAAATAACTGCTATCACATACACATCCATCTACAAGAACATTAAATGAACATATCTAACATGATGACCTAACAATATACACCTCATGATGACCACCAACATGTAAATTAATTACATCAACATATATATATATATATATATATATATATATTCCCAATTAGCCATGAGCTAGTTGGAATATTATTTTTTGTTTTTGTTTCCTTGTTTGATGAATAAGAGGGTATGGAGACCCATAAATCTCCTTAATATGAATAAAATCAATTCTAATGTGAAAGGAGGACATCTTAGCAGCTTAATTGAGCACCCTTATGTGTGAAAAGGGGCTGGAACACATAGACTAGGTCAACTTTGAAAAAATCAACAACGTTGTCATGGAGGAATGGAATTCATTGTGGGACAATGCAGTTTTGGAGGGAGAATCCATGCATGGAAGTAGTTCCTTTAATGAGTGGGGCCTAGGGTGGGGAAGCTCATCACTTATATAAGGAAGAGGATGGAAGCCATATTCATTCATGATGTATGTTATGATATTTGATTATATGGTCTGTTTAGACATATAGCTTCCTTCAGCTGTTTAGCTAAGATTGTAGTGTTGTTTAGCACAGGGTGTTCCCAAGCGGGAATCCCACCTCTATACTCGAGGATCCTCAAAAGAAGAGTTTTTCACTACGTTCCACAATCAAGCATTAGGCCAAAGCTTCACTCTTGTGGTACAACATAATTTATGTTTAGAGATGTGCTGAGTTGTAGGTTACAACAGTGGAGAATAGATCTAGGTGATTTCTGATCAGTTTTTCAGTGGAGGAAGGTTTCCTTCCATTGGGAGGCTAGTGAGGAAGGCCCTTGAGCCTTATTGTAGCATTTTTCATCAGGCCACTTGATCATTTTCCCCTACAACACAGTTTTTGTCTTAGACTACGTTATTTTAGGGAGGAGTTGCAGGGGTGGATTTAGTACACCATTTGGAGAGGAGGTTTTCTAGTGAAGGGATCAGCCTTTCACCTAGAGGATCCATTGGAGGAGGCTACAGTATTTTTTCATATCAAATCAGCACATCTTTCCAGTTGTATTGTTGTAGTGAATCTTCAACCCTAGGGCTTTAATTCCCATCTTATATGTTGGTGTATTTCTGAAAACCCTTTTGGGTTCTTTGTTGGAGGTTGTATAGAGCCTAGATCTACATTTGTTGTATATTTTGAGGCATATAACAACCATCTATATTTTGTGTATTCATTTGCTATAACAGTGCACCTCTAATTGTGTTGTATCAGTCTTCCAGCATTTTGATATAGTAGCAGAACCTCATTCTTGAGGGTTTTCTTTATTGGAGGATTTTTCTATCTTGTTATATGCTTTGTGGCCCATTATTTTATACATATATGTTGTTGTTATGATGAATGGAAAGGCTCTATATTGGTCTCATGCTTTTGTGTGATGTTTTACACTGCTGTTCCAACATGTTTTTCTATATTCCTGATTTTCCCATTTGGGAATATTACAATGGTATCAGAGCATAATCTTGGCTCAGCCTGAGCATCTTAAGGCAATATGCCATCAGAAGAAGGATATCCTCTCACAGATAGAGAAAAGAGGTATCTCAGAAGAAAGATATCATCTCACAGATAGAGAGAAAAGGTATCTTAGAAGAAGAAACCAGAAGTTTGATTATACAGATGATAAAGAAGACAAGGGTAAAACCCATTTATCAAGAGAATATGAATTGAAGGAGTATCCAAACCTTCTTCTTCGAACTATGCGAGACATTTCTAGAGAAATAAAGGAGATGAGGATGGATATATACAAGGAATCCCATAAAGGGTTTCTGCATGGTGAAGGCTCTGACGTTTCTCATCACTGGAGTGATCAACCAGTGAAGCAAAAAAAAGTTTCCCAACGCTCTACAATGCCTACATTGTTAGCAGTGGGAAATTAATAGTTTCGAGAACAAGAAAATCTTGAAGACTATTTCATGGAGTATGAGTCTCAATCTCAGAGATTCAGGGATCACTTGATTTTTCAAGAATTTTGTCAGATCAAGGATAATAGGAGACGCATGCATCATAATAGAGGTGGAGGATTCATTCAAAATCATGATCTACATCGAACTATGGTCATATTTTTCTTACCCAAATTTGATGGGTCATATAAATGCACTGCCAAATCATGGGTAGAGAAGTTAGGCATCTACTTCCAGTTGAACAAAGTACCAGAGATGGAGGCCATCAAGATAGCAGTGTTGCACCTTGAGGGTGAGGCACACGATTGGTGGTTTCATGTCTTTTCTACATTGGGTAATGCCAATGTGACTGCATATTCAGAGTTCAAAAGGAGGTTTGTGGAGAGGTTTGATCGAAGAGACTCAGAGGCACCTTTCATGGGGCTATAAAAGCTCAAACAATCACGTAATCCAGAAACTTGCATTTCTGAATTTCTAAATTTTTTTGTTATGGTTCTTGATTTATCTGTAGCAAGGAGGGTCTATATGTTTATTGATAGGTTAGTAGAACCTCTTCATGGTTTGGTTAAATCTACCAAGCCCACTACCCTTCAAGATATACAAGATACCTTGCCAAACGAAAAGGAAACATTTCAGCAAAAGCCCACTTTTCCATCAATGGGAAAAGATGAAAAGGCTCTTTTTTCAAAAGAGAACCAAATTAAAGCACCTCTTAGTGATGATGTCCAAAGAGATTTGAGGAGAAGGAAGATTTTATTCACATACCAACAATCATGCGCACACGAACATACATGTGCAGCAGGAAAGGCACACTATATAGAGGTCTTCTCAGATGATGGAGAGGAAGAAGAAGAGGAACCAGAAAGAGGTCACAACGCTGGCATAGCAGGAGACGATCCACCACCACCAGGAAGTGGGGATGGGGCATTTGCTCCAATTGGAGGGGCTCTTGCATCATTGAGAGGAGTACCTAAGTACTTGACCTTGAGGGTTCGAGGTTCCATATTAGATCAGAGGGTTTCAATTTTGATTGAAATTAGGGCTACCCACAATTTTATTTATGCCCAACTAGTGAAAAGGAGGGAAATACCCACTGATGATTTTGAGGGAGTTTTTGTTTTTGTCCCAGGAGCTAGAACTATGCAGTGCATGCATTATGTTTCATCTTTATCTATCACCATAGGGGCATATACATTGACTGATCACTTCTTTATGGTTGACATACCTGACGCTAATGTGATATTGGGTGTGCAGTGGTTGATTACTTTGGGGAAGGTCACCAAAGATTGGGAGAATTTGCAGATGGAATGGGTGGATAGAAAGAGTGGAAAAAATTAGATGATTAAGGGCATGGACACATATCCCTCACATAAAAATTCCACATAGAAAACAAGGAAGCAAGGACCTAACAGTCCCATCTATCATGCACATGACTTTGGCCCATGATACATTACTGTTTTGTGGTAAACCATCTGGGAGACCACCTGATCAGGAGTTGGTGAGAAATGTCTCAAATCATGGTGCACCACTCATAGATCTAGGAGGAGTGGGGGGAGGTCATGGTACAACGCTGAGAGTCTTGGGTAGACTCAAGGAGGAGGGAGACATTCCCCCAACATCATCATTACCCACTCTCATTTCAGATTCTGCATTGAGAAAGGAGCAGTAGAGGGAGGATAGCAGCCTTCCAAAATGTGACTTTGGCATGGGAGATGTCAAAGAGGATAAAAACCATATGACAGATGTTTTATATGATAGATCATCAACGATGTCACTATGGAGGATAGATCCATTTTGGAAATCCCAGCTGTTGGTGGATTATTCCAAGGATATTTTTACTTGCATGATACTTGATGAAGAGCTAGAAGAGGAGGGATATACAGTCAAAGATGAGGTCATCTACTATCACGGTACGATCTTCTTATCTAGAGCATCCAAGCTCAAGGAGAAGTTACTACATGTAGGACATGAAGATTTTATCTTCAGCCATATAATTATTCCATGAGAGAATACCATAACATCATGGAGGGATATACTTGGGAAGGCTTGGAAGAGGAGATATATCCGCATTTGAGGATATGCATGGATCATGTGGAGATGGAGGAGATATATAAATCTATGGAGGAGCTACCATAGCCACCCCTTCCCACTTTTGGAATGAGAGGGGATCTATCTATGAGCCACTCCATTTGTATGAGCAGGGTTTATGGTAAGGATCATATTTATGTGCATAATGATTTACTTGATGATTATTTTCATTCCTTTACCATATGTGTGCAGGCCATTGCTCCAAGTAGGATCATTCTTCCATATAAACTTCATGGAAAACTTTGGGCCATAAACATTTTTTAGCATGGCCACTCCCTAGGAGGATACAGGGAGATGATGTATCATTCAAGGTGCACTCCAAAGGCACCAAAAATTTCTCACCTTCTCCAAATATGTGATAAGAATATGGTAGCAAGTAAGTGGTGTGGGACATATGTTGCAGTCACGAGATATACTATGTTGTTTCCACATGTGGTATGATCCACCTCCATTTTTGCATATGGCTACTTATATGTACTTAGTTTTGGTCCCATACATTGATGATGTTATTATTATTTTTATGGGAATGATTGGATGGAGAATGGAAGGATTGGATGTGCCCTTTGGGAGAGAGATTCTCCATGTTCATTATGCTACATGTTTCAGTGAGAACATTGGGAAAACCATGATTGTTTCATTGGATCTCTTGCTCCCTTGTGGGATGAGTCATTTGAATCTTATGAGAACTTGGGAGGAGCATTTCATGGAGGGATGGCTTGGAAGACACTTCGCTTATGAAGGAAGCTTATCACATGGAGGTTTCACCAATGAAGGAGGAGAAGAGTTGCGGAACTAACCTTTATAGATGCTTAAGGAGAAGAAAAATTTGGGAGGGGAGGACTGTAATATTCCCAATTAGCCATGAGCTAGTTGGAATATTAATTTTCGTTTTTTCTTCCTTGTTTGATGAATAAGAGGGTATCGAGACCCATAAATATCCTTAATATGAATAAAATCAATGCTAATTGAAAGGAGGACATCTTAGCAGCTTAATTGATCACCCTTACGTGTGAAAAGGGGTTGGAACACATAGACTGGGTCAACCTTGACCAAACCAATAGCATTTCCATGGAGGAGTGGCATTCATTGTGGGACAACAAAATTTTGGAGGGAGACTCCATGCATGGAAGTAGTGCCTTTAATGAGTGGGGCCTAGGGTGAGGAAGCTCATCACTTATATAAGGAAGAGGATGGCAGCCATATTCATCCATGATGTATGTTATGATATTTGATTATATGGTCTGTTTAGACATATATCTTTCTTCAGTTGTTTAGCTAATATTGCAGTGTTGTTTATCACAGGGTGTTCCCGAGTAGGAATCCCACATCTATCCTTGAGGAGCCTCAAAGGAAGATTTTTTCACTACATTCCAAAGTCAGGAATTAGGCCAAAGCTTTAGTCTTATGGTACAACACAATTTCTCTTGAGAGATGTCTTGAGTTGCAAGTTGCAGCAGTGGAGAATAGATCCGAGTGATTTCTTATCTATATTTCAGTGGAGGAAGGTTTTCTTCCATTGGGAGGATCATGAGGAAGGCCCTTGAGCCTTATTGCAACATTTGGCATCAGACCACTTGATCATTTTCCCCTACAACACAGTTTCTGTCTTGGAATGCATTATTTGAGGGAGGAGTTGCAGGGGTGGTTTCCGTACACCATTTGGAGAGGAGGTTTTCTAGAGAAGGGATCAACCTTTCATATAGAGGACCCATTGAAGGAGGCTACAATATTTGTTTAATATTAGATTAGCCACATCTTTCCAGCTATATTGTTGCAGTGAATATTTAGCCCTAGGTATTTGATTCCCATCCTGTATATTGGTGTATTTCTGAAAACCCTTTTGGGTTCTTTGTTGTAGGTTGTATAGAGCCTAGATCTACATTTGTTATATCTTTTGAGGAATGTAACAACCATATATATTTTTTGAATTTATTTTTTGTAGCAGTGCCCCTATAACTGCGCTGTAGCAGTCTTCTAGCATTTTGATATAGTAGCAACACCTCATTCTTGAGGGTTTTCTTTATTGGAGGCTTGTTGTATCTTGTTATATGATTTGCGGCCCATTATTTTATACATATATGCTCCTGTTATAATGAATGGAAAGGCTCCATATTGGTCTCATGATTTTGTGTGATGTTTTACACTTCTATTCCAACATTTTTTTATATATTCCTTCTTTTCCCATTTCAAAATATTACAATATATATGTGTGTGTGTGTGTAAAATATCTCATGGTACTACATCAATACTAGTACTAGTCCAATACTACTCAGTTGATGGTGCATCCTCATGCTCATATAGATGACCTACCTGCTCTGGAGGTACCTGTTGATCAGTTGATGGCGTAGTCTACTCAGGAATTGCTTGTTGATGACTCATCGATGGTGCAACCTGCTTAGTGGATGGTGTGGCTTGCTCAGATGGACCCTCCTGCTCAGGATCAAGTGTCTAATTAGGAATAAGCATCTACTGAAATGGTGCAGACTACTTAGAATATGCATGTTGATCAGGACTGGATGCTGGTTGCTCATGATCTCCAGTGCAAGGTGAAGGAGGAGGAGGTGGAGTACTATAATGATGATCACTCCCCTCATGATCATGATTATCAGATGAGATTCTATGTCATTAATATCCACGATACATACCCCTCCTAGCCTACGCCAGTGCTATGGAAGCTCCAAAAATATTAAAAATGAGGGTCATCATATCAAAGGGCATGTATCTCCAGAGCTGTGTGAGCCTACGATCAGTCCGGAGCTCTCTAATCGTAGCCAAGTGGAATCCCTCATCAACTATGAGTCAACATAGTTGGTCGCCCAAATCCATCCTGAATCAGGTGTCCGGCCTACGCTGCACCCTCAGGAGTATCAACACTCGATAAGGATTAGGTCTGTCACTCTAATCCTCTGCCTTTGCCATCTCCTCATAAACATCTACACCTGGATCATTCGGTGTGGGTGGAATCATGTCCCCATAGTATTTCCCAATATCAACAAAATATATAGTACACAACAATAATTAGACAATTTCATTAAACAATTTAATCAAACAAGTTAAATAACATGTTAGAATGATATTTGATAATTCTAATTAATTGATTAAGATAATAAAATGAAACTATATTAATTTAAATAAAACACTATTATTACCTCTCGCATCAGGTGGCTCATCCTGTGTTAATATGATGTTGGTACACCTTCACCAATCCAAACTGGCATACAAACATGGCACTAGAACAAATGAGTGATCATCAGCACTGGCTAACAACACAAGTGCATCAGGATATATCCTGGCGGGAAAGTCAGATTGGCCCCTCTTGTGCATCATGTGGCTCCACATCTGCATTCGTACATGAAACATCGACCGACGAGGCTACCAAAAAAAAGTAGGCCTTGTCTTTAGAAGCCTATCAAAAAATAAACAAAATAACTGTGAAGCAAAAGGGAAGGTCAACCTCCCATGTGCCTGAGAACGACATCTATATAATGCTTTACAAAACTGCTACAAACAAATCACAGACCATCTCACAAGTCATGGCACCTAGAATAAAGAATCAACATAAAATAAAAGTGGGCAACTAATCTGTTTCCCATCACTAGCATAGTGTGCAACGATCGTCAGTAGTAGTGATAGGCACCTCACCTCATCTGCACCAAATGAATAATTATGTAGCTAAACACCGGACACTTGAAAATATGCAAGAGAAAATATATCGTCCCTAATGTATCTCTGGGAGTATGCCAACTAACTCCCTATTGCACAGTCGATGGGGACATATGGGAACTGGGTAAATCCTACCCCCTCTTAGATATGCCAGTAATAAAATATATTTCCTCCTTAGTGGGCGTGAACCACTGGCCAGGACCAACCCGGAAAGCCTATCAGTGGGCATCCCACCTGAAGATCAGTTGTCTTAACAGCCCATTATGGCCATTCAAAGGTGTATCCTCCTCGTAGAAATTGAGGAGGCCTATCTCATGTTGGTTTAGAAGAAGGATGGGACTTGGAGACTCTGTATTGACTCTCAGGCACTAAACAAGATCATTTTCTAGAATAGGTACTTGATCCCATGAATTGATGACCTTCTGGGCCAACTCAAAGCGGAGAAACATGTCAGAAAGATTGACTTGAAGTTTTGGTACCACCAGGTACCAATAGAACCCTTTTATGTGTGGAAGACTGTAATATTCCCTTTCTTGATCCAGTCAAAGTGGATAGAATCGATCCATGGTACTTACCGTGGTATTTTCCCATTGTATTGACCCATGGTATTTGTTGTTGGTTTCCGAGAAAAATAATAAAATCAGGTCTCTAGAAATTCCATCAAGCCTATAAAACAGGAGAGAAGCTAGGCATTTAGAATCATTCTGGTTTATTTATCTTATTGTGTTTAGGTTGAGAACTTGGCGTGGCAAGTTCTAGCATTGATCATGGGACGAAACCCCATGGCGAATTTATCTGTTGTATCCATCCAGGGTCCATGATTGTTCTTAGTGTTTGTTTTTGTTTTTAAAGAGCAACCAGGCATGCCATTTGTAGGAGCTCAAATTTATGTATGGGCATGTATTTTATTTTCAGTTAATAATATAAACAAAAGGCTGCATTTCCAGATCCCATTTATGTTCATGGTTTTTACTGAATGTAATTTTATTGAGAACATTAGAAATGTGCTAGATCTGACTAAATTATTAAGGTTTGGGATCTTACAGTGGTATCAGAGTTGTGCATCTTGCCAGACTGAGGGTTGTATGCAGGAAACTTCGGTGGGATTTATTCTCACCCTAGAAGACATCCTGATCTTCAGTGGTATTGAGTATCACCCTAGTTGGTTTTCTTTTTCAGTTGAATGAAAGAAGAATTTGTGCGTTGCAAAAGGAGCAGAAATTGATCTAACCTGATCTGATCTTCAGGATAGTCAAGGAGGAGGATTGTTCTGCTGGCAACATTGAGAATGAAGTTGAATTTTGCTTAATCAAGAGATGTATTTGGAGCGTGAAAGTGGGTAAATGGACTTGACCCACAATTTTAAGCCAGGTTTATAGTTTTGAAAATTATGATAGGGGTTTATATTTTTTTTAGGGGTTTGATTTATAAAGAAAAGGGAAGGAACAAAAAGTTGAGTTTAGTTTGGGAGTTGTAAGGATTTAATTAAAAAAAAAAAATCTTTGATATAGTGTTGTTGAGTGTATTCCTTCATAGTGCATCATTTCGGGGCCTACTAAAGTCTGCCATCATGAGATGAGTTTACGCATACATTGAAATCAAAATATTTTCTTGTGCAAAAGGGAACGTTTATTTGGGCAGCATATCTCCAAATCAAGTGCTGAAATATTATTTCAAGAGGTTGTGTTATTTATATACTTTTGTTGGCACCAACTTAACTTAGTTTCATTAGGGCCAAAATCAAAATGTGAGAAGGCAGAATACATTTTTGTATATTTATTTTTCTTGCTATGTGAAGATGGATCGTCTTGAAGAAATTTTGAGAAACAACCAGAAAATCCTTGATGTACTAGTGAGGCTATATGGTCCTTTAAGTAGCCACATCTCCATAGACAAAAATGTTAATCAAAGCAAGAAAAAATTTTGCAACAAGAATGAACTAAAGAGGAGAGGACTATGCTTTATCTACAAGGGACTTTGGGACCTTAACCATTCATTTCCAGGTGATAAGAAGAAGGCAACAAAGATAGAACAAGAGGATATTACTTCAAATCATGGGGAATATTTTGTATATGGGTCTATTGATCTTCAAGATGGTGAGAAACATCATGACATCATTTAGGGAGGCTTGCAGGACGACAAACATTTAGAAGTGCATGAGGAAATTCTACCTAATGCCATTGATGAGGTTGATTCCTATACAATGGAGTTCATAGATCCCCATGGGAATATCCATGAGGAATATGAACAATCAAGTACACATAAAATTCCAGCAATGCATCTATGTTTGACAATTGAAAGGGATGAACATATTGTCTCCACAGATGAAGGAGACTTGGGAGACTTGAGTGAGGATCCAGCCATAGTGAACTAGCATGATGAATAGCATGACAAACATAATGTGAAAAATGGACCATTCCTAGAGGGTTGGTTAAAGGCTCAAGTTCAAGATGTGGTCATTGGGCATCGGGTGCAAATAGATATAGAGACAGTCATCACAGCACTAGAATTTCTAGTAGAATAATTTCGAGAAAGAATCAAGCATTTCAAGATAGATCTTATGTTGTTGAAGCAGAAAGTTTGGATAGTATGAGACATTGCCTTATATGAGAATAGAAAATTTGAGGAAATCATAGGGGTATGTGCCGAATCAAAGACCAAGTTGTCTAGTGTTGAGGAACGACTCAAATCCCTCATAAGGCAGCAAGAGGAGTATGATTGGGAGTTCTAGAGAAGCCCTCTACAGGAATACATAGATTAAGCTTGCAACACCAACAACCCACCTTTATACATTGGGAAGAGCAGGGCAGAGTTCTCCAAATACATCATGTTGGGTAACCAAGTAGAGCAACATGAATCGAGCATTGAACAACATCAACATAGTAGATTTGCAAATATTCATTCTTTCCCAAGTATGGATTGGTGAGAGATTATGAGTTGGTATTCTATTGATGGGTTGATTATTTGGAGGATACCCATAGCCAAGGGAAAATTACAGCTTGAACCACTTGGTGCGGACAACGATGGAGAGTTGAAATGGTACCATAACCCACAGGTCCCAGGATTTAGGTGGTATTGGGATCCAGGAGAATCCATTAAGAAAAGGATTGGTTAGAGGATTGTTCGGGATCCAGGTATTGAAGGATCCATTCAGGACCATTCAACATGGAGGGTGCATCAGATTGTATGGGATCCTGGTATCAATGTAGAAATGTTTCTGTTGTGGATAGAAGTGGATCGCTTGAGGACAAGCAATCTTTGGGTGGGAGGATTTGTAATATTCCCTTTCTTGATCCAGTCAAAGTGGATAGAATCAACCCATGGTACTTACCATGGTATTTTCCCATGGTATTGACCCATGGTATTTGTTGTTGGTTTCCGAGAAAAATAATAAAATAAGGTCTCTAGAAAGTCCATCAAGCCTATACAAGGGGAGAGAAGCTAGGCATTTAGAATCATTCTAGTTTATTTATCTTATTATGTTTGGGTTGAGAACTTGGCATGGCTATTTCTAGCGTTGATCCCAGGACGAAAACCCCATGGTGAATTTATATGGTGGATCCATCTAGGGTTCATGATTTTTCTTAGTGTTTGTATTTTTTTTTAAGGAGCAGCCAAGCATGCCATTTGCAGGAGCTCAAATTTATTGTATGGGCATGTATTTTATTTTCAGTTAATAATATGAATAAAAGGCTTCATTTGCAGATCCCATCTATTTTCATGGTTTTTAATGAATGTAATTTTATTGAGAACATTAGAAATGTACTATATCTGAATAAATTATTAAGGTTTGGGATCTTACAAAGACTTCCTTCAAAGCCAAGGATGGCCTTTTTGAATGGTTGGTCATGCCTTTCGGGTTGACGAATGCTCCCACAATCTTCATGAGGCTAATGGACGATATCTTGCAGCCATTCACCAACTCATTTGTAGTAGTGTACTTGGATGACATCCTGATCTTCACCTAGACATGGGAAGAGCACTTCCACCACATCCGACAAGTCCTCCAAACACTGTGGCAACACAATTTGTGTGTCAATTTGGAGAAGTGCACTTTTGGCATGACCCAGGTTCAGTATTTGGGATACATAATAGATGAGTGGGGGGTGCATATGGATCCAACCAAGATCCAAGTCATTCAGGATTGGCCAACCCAAACCACTCTAACAGAGCTTCGTAGCTTTCTAGGTCTTACTAATTTCTACCGCATGTTCGTGTTGGGGTTCTCTCATATTGCTCGGCCCTTGAGTCAAGTCATCGAGGGAGAAGCGAAAGAAAAATTATTTTGGTGAAAATCTCAACAAAAGGTATTCATATAATTGAAACATCACCTCTTCTCTGCCCCAACGCTCACATTACCAGACTTGCAACAACCATTTGAGATTGAGACAGATTCCTATGACTATGCTATTGGGGAAGTTCTTACTCAACAGGGGCATCTAGTAGCATATCTCAGTGGGACATTGTCTGACACGGTACACAAATATCCCACTTATGAAAAAGAAATGTATTCCATTTTGCAGGATTGCCAACATTGGAAGAATTAAATTTTGTGGAAGGAAACAGTCATCCACACAGACCACCAACCCCTGCAGTTGATACTGACACAAGGGCACCATCAGAAGTGGTCCACATATCTACAACCATTTCATTTGAACATCAAGTACAAGAAGGGAAACACCAATAATGTTGCAGACTGCCTCAGCTGACCACCGATCATAGCGCTAACCACCATTTTCAACTCTTATGGGTGCGAGACTTATGATTGGCCACTTCTCTACAAGAGCAATCTGGAATTCGGCCACACATAAAAGACACTCTTAGAGGGTACGCAAGTTCCAATTTTCACCTATAGGATGCACTAATATGTCACCTCGAACACCATTATGTTCCTTCAAGTGAGAGATCCAAGTTGATTTGGGAGGCGCACAATAGTTAGGTCGCTGGGAATTTTAGGATCGAGAGAAAAGTGGCAATACTGCAAAATTATTTCTATTGGTTGAACCTTCGATAGGATGTTAGGAAGTACATCATATCCTCCACTTATTGCACCATTTCCAAACCGACCATCAAGAATAAAGGCCTCTATACTCTGCTACCTACCTGTAGTCGACCTTGGGAATCCATATCCATGGATTACATGTTGGGCCTTCCTTCTACTAAGCATGGAAAAAATTTTGTTTTCATGGTCATCGAAAAATTCTCGAAGATGGCCATTATGGCAGCCTGAAATAACAATATCACAAAAAAAATCCACTGCTAAAATATTCTTTGAATGAGTGTGGGTGCACTTTTTGATCCCAAATTCTATCATCTTAGATCGAGAAAACAAGTTCCTTAGCACATCTTAGTCTAGCCTCTAGTCAATGCTGGACACTAAGCTCACCAAGTCCACAAATTTCCATCCCAAAAATGATGGCCAGATAGAGGTCATCAACAAGATGATCATACACATTACGCGCATGTACAATTCAAAGCATCCACGCACATGGAATGAGAGACTTCCCTATGTACAACACTGTTATAACCGGGCTCTCCACATCTCAATCGTCCATAGCCCCTTTCAGGTGGGCTTGGGATTCTAGCCACTATGTCCCATTGACGTAGCCATGCCATTTGCAACTACTCAGGCCAATTCGGGTCATGTCCAGTCTGAAGCTGAAAAAGCAAAAAAATTCATTAAGCACAATCTACACATCTGCCAACAGGTTCATGACATATTCAACAAAGCTAATGGTTCAACATCGGGTGCCACACAACTTCTAGGTGGGCGACAAAGTGTGGCTACATTTGCAGAAGGAACTCCTGTTAGACCACACCGCAGTATTGTCCCACTCCGATATGGGTCGTACACCATCACCAAGGCTGTAGGGGCTAATGCCTTCAAGCTCAGTATTCCACCATTCCTTAGTCTACACCTAGTGTTCAATGTGGACCACCTTCGGCCATACTTCCCACCTCTATTGGATACCTCCGAGATTGCAGAACAACTCACACCAATAGAGTTAAAACAAGAATACATGGAATAGTCCACCACAAATCGTAACATGGACATGCAAAACAAGATCGCTCACCATCGGAATATCCAAATGTATCATGTTTTCAAAGCTGGAAAACTCCTGCACCAAGCCAAGTGGTTCACCAGGGACCAATTTTAGTAGAAGTTTCCTCATCTCATGGAGGAACTCAACACAATTGGTACCATTACTTCCTAAGGGGGGAGTAATGATACAAGTGGATATTGGTGGCCACCCCCCTATTCCACTTGGGGCCCCACCATTGTTTCTTTCGATTTTTCAGTTTCCTTAATTGTAGCATAGTATACTATTTTTAGCAATTTTTTGGGTCTTGAACTTCTGGAGCCATTTTGAGGCCCTAAATGACGTTTTTTGGGAAAACGAAAAGCAACATGAAAAGTTGTTTTTTCCTCGGATAGATATTTTTAACGAGGTATTGTGCGTTTCAAACAGAGTTTTTATGCCAAGTTACGTCCCCAGGAATTTGATGTACCAATTTACCCAAATAGGGCCCATAGTTTTAGCAGTTCATCTCCTAGGGCTAGGTTTTTGGATGTCTAGGATTTTCCATTGTTTCTAAATAAAAAATAGGCTCTCGAGCCTCATTATAACACATTTCAGAGGCCTGTATCTACCACATCCCTTCTTAGATATACACTACCAACGCCCTAGCTAGTTTATTTCCATTTTGTTTGTAAACAAATTTCAATTCTTTTATATTAATGAAATGAAGTGTTATTTCCGTTGCATATTTTTATTTATGGTTATATGTGTATTCTGTTGTGTTCGTGCATAAATTTAGATCATGAACCTCTTAGATATTACTATTATTGGAGGTATCTGGATTCAAATATTTTCATGTTTCATTGTTTAATTAAATAATAAAACTTGTTGTTAGTTACTTTTATTATTTAAAATATCATAAAATATATGTATTACAATAGTTTATTCTCCTTTTATTAATTTTTTATTCTTATAATTTATGTGCTTGAATATAGGTGTCTATCGACAATTTGGTAGTTGACTTGATTAACACCATTTTGTCAAAAAAAATAGAGGCTTTGTTTATTTTCGAGTATTCATACTATAAATAAATGAACATGTTCTTAATCCTTGTCTTTTGTGGGAGAATGGAATGTAATAATGCATGATATTATACTATTTTTTCCTTTCTCATCATGATGAGAAACTAGTAAATAAGCATCCATGTACATCTAACACTTCATTTGTTTCTCTTTTCTTTGTCATATTTATGTATAATTTGTGTTTGATCCACTTTATCATTGCACAATTAAGGTTTTTATTGTAATTATCAAATTTTTAATTATATAAGCCTCCTTCCCCAAATATTAAGCTCACTTCCTTTTAAAAATACACATTCATATCAATAACCTGGCCTTATTTGTTTTTCTTAAATATAATATTTATTCAATTAAAAATATTACCAAGGAATGTCTCCTATCGTGAAAGGGAGGCTAACCATTGTCACCTAGATTCAGAGGACCTACGACCATTGGTGAATGTATTTACTAGGAAAATCAAAGAACCAACACATGGATTGACTTCTAAGGACCCTAAGACCTTCATGTTTGAATTTGTTGTAGTTTGAAACTTAAATTTTTTCCTTCCACCCTCAAGGATGTAACCTTGTGCTACTTCATGCGTTTGGAAGGGGGGGAATATCTACTTGGGCTACCATGCAACAAGCATTCAATACAAAGTAAAAATATTATTGCAAGGCAAGGGACACGAATAAATAAATATTTAGGATGAATCAAGGACCAGTTGAGTTAGAATCAATGAATCTAGTCAAAGTCTGAGGGGTCAAGGAAGAGGTTATGGGGACCCTCAACGTGTTGCTATTGGAGATATTTACAAAATAAATTATGAGGACATCAAGAAAGTGTTCAAGAACCACTCTAAGTCTGCAAGGAAAATAGGTATAGCTAATTAAGGCTTGTTAATTTATTCATCTTCTACCTCAATCATAAAAAAATATATAGGGGGAATGTTAGAGGATTTTAGAAGGAAAATTTTACATACTTTTTCCCTGCAAATGGACACAATGTAGATTAAGAAGAAACAAGAGGCGGAAGAAAGGGAATTAGCCATATTTTACCGTAGATGCACCAAAAGGAACCTTAGAAATGGGAGCCCATTGAAAAATTAATAGATATGTTCTCTATGTGATAGGAAAATCATGCAACTAAGAGGTTTCCATCTCTTCTGAGTCTAAAAGTAGTGTATCGACGACCAGAAGGAGGCATGGAGCATATTTTCTTAGTAAACCTAAGGAGGCTGCAAGGCCCTAAGCCATATCAACAAGGTATGCTAGGTATACACTATCCTCCTTATTTTAATAAAATTCATAATGCACCTTTACATTCTTGGTATCATGTAGAAAAATCAACATGGTCCATGCATTCTCCTTGGCCCTATCCTCCTCAAACTGTCATTTTCACTTTCCAACCATATGACCATCAACCTCCTAAATGGGGTAATTATTCACAAGGTTGGAGGCCTCAGGAAGCCCAAGCACACGCCCTAATACATCCTCCTCCATAACCACAAATACTCCAAAAAAATCCACCTAAGTAACCCCAAATTCCTACTCAACCTAATCCAAAACAAAAACAATAAGAATTCCCAATAAGTTTACAATGGAGAAACTTCTTATCCTACATACCTTTTAGACATCCAAGAAATCAACCTCAGGTATGGGAAGGTACTTCCTAATTCTCACCCACCTTATCTAGTATAAGGTCTCTAAGGATATCAGGAATAAAGTACTCCTCAGGCTAACATACCTCTCTATCTTGAGAGTTTAGTCCATTCCAAACCACACATCCCAAAGAGGTTGGACTTCAGGGGAAATTGAAAAACCTATTCATCAAAATCCCTCTCCTACATGCCATCAAATATGTTACCATATATAATAAACTCTTTAGGTAATTATATTTTAAGAGGATGGGTAGGAAGAGGAAGGATGCCCCTAATATTAATTCCATTGGGAAATAGGTTGTTTTAATTCTTGGGAAAGCCATTTCTACAAATTATATGGATCTTGGTAGCCCAATAGTGGATGTAAATATAAAAATAAATGTAGTCCACAATACCCTTATTTATCTAGGGGCTAAAATCAATTTCATAACCAGGGAAACCATGCTTCAGATTAACCTCTAAGGAGCTCTAAGGAAAACCACAATAGTGCTGCAATTTGTAGGCAGATCCGCAGTAGCACCTGAGGGTGTCATTGACCATGTTATGGTTTCCATTTCTTATTGGGAGTACCCCATTTATTTCCATGTACTCTAGCTTAATAGTAGGTACAATGGGTATTCTCTCATCCTAGTGATACCTACTAATGATGCTTGTATGAGTTGTAGAGCTAGGAACACGACAATCAAGAATGGGAAGCTCATAAAACAACTTCTACTATACCCCCCTGTTGAACCCCTTATTAACATGATTTTATTATGTGGGTAGAGGAGGAAGAAGAGGAATAATTATATCAATCATCACCCTACCCTATATCTACAAAAGAAGCCACTATTGAAAGCAAGAATTTTCATGAAGGTAATCTAATTGATAATTTTTGACAAACCAAGTACCTCGCTACCATAAAAATTGATGGACCAAGAGAGGAACCTTTAGGAAAACATGAAGGAATTCCATTTGTATAATTATCCACTGCTAGTTATAATCAGGACCATGTCAAAACGGTGGAAATCAGCCCTTCTAGAACTCCAAAATTCAAATTTTTCTTTTTAGCATAAGAAGAAAAATAATTGCTCAATGTCTTAAGGCCACACCTTGATGCCTTCTTGGGATTAAAAATAGATGAAAGGGGTCCACCCCTAAATACCTACACATCACATATACATCAAATAAGGCCACAAACCTTTTCACCAACCTTAGATAAGGATAAACCCTACTATTAAGGACATAGTAAAAGAAAAACTACAGAAATTGTTAGATGCAAGATTCCTTTACCCTATTCCAAACATTGAATGGGTATCACCTCTATTTATTGTGCCAAATAAGAGTAGAAAATGGAGGTTTTTCATTGATTACAAGGAAAAAGGTTTAGATGGTCTTGTAGGGAAAATTTTCTTTTCATTTATGAATAGTTTCAATGGGTACAATTAGATCCAAATAAGTCTTGAAGGTCGGGATAAGACTACCCTCACATTTCCATGGGGGAATTTTCCCTATATGGTCCTTCCATTAAACTTTCGTAATTCCCCTGCCACGTTTGGGAGGGAAATATTGAGTATTTTCTTTGATCTTGCACATGACTCAGTTGAAATTTATGTGGATGACTTCACACCTTATGGAGATTCGTTCCATGAAACCCTCTCTATTGATATGAATCTCTCTTTAAGTCCATAAAAATATGAAATTTTTATGAATCCATGAATTGTTCTAGGCCACTCTCTCTATAAGAAAGGGATTCACGTTGACCCTTATCATATTTAAATTATTAGAATGGTTATTTCTCCACGGAAAAAAAAGGAAGCTTGGAGCTTCCTAGTATTAGGTCAATGTTATAGGAGATTTATCAAATATTTTAGCAAACCATTGTCCTAGTATTTTATAACAAAAGATTCAATTTTTTGTTGGAAAAACCAGTGTCAAGAATAATTTAAAGAGCTCAAGGAGAAGTTCACAACTGCACCAGTGCTTAGGGGTCCAAATTGGGCCTTGCCTTTCCATATTCACACATATGCATTAGAAAAAGAAGTAGGGTTAGCATTGGGAAAATTGGAAGGAAATTTTTCCTATGCTATATAATTCATTAGTAAGAATTTGTTAAATGTTGAACTCATCTATACAATCACTGAAAAGGAAGTCTTATTTGTTGTACATTCCTTGAGTAAATTTGGACATTACATTAGAGGGTTCCAAGTTTTTATGCACACTAATCATGAAACCACTAAGTATTTTATGAACGAAACTAATGCCAATGGTAGGATTATTAGATGGTTACTTCTATTGCAACAATTTTATCTAACAATTGTTTAAAGGTTAGGGAAAGAAAATGTTGTTGCGTATTTCTTATCTGGACTAACCCTATATGCAGAGACTGAAGAGTTGATATATGATCAACTCACATATGAGAAACTCATTTCCATATCATTGCTGCCACCTTGGGTTGTTGACATGGAAAATTTCTTGGTTGCTGGACATTTCCTACAATTCTCTCTTCCAAGGAAGAGAAAAAAATTGGAAGAGTGCTCCTTACACTTATATTGGGGAAACCTTTTCAAATTGGGTCCAAATCATATTTTGAGGATATCGATAAGGGGAGATGAAGTATTTTGTATCCTCTTTGCATGCCAAGATGGAAATCATGGGGGCCATTTTTCTATTAAGATGACAACATTCAATATTCTTGAGTAATGTCACTATTATCCTACCCTATATCAAGATGCTTGAATATACACCTCTCAGTGTGAAGAGTACCAAAGGATGTGGAAATCCATAGAATCGGATGCCATGCCACTACAACCTCGAGTGAATATTGAGCCATTTTAGAAGTGGGGCATGAATTTCATTAAACCTGTTGACCCTCCATATAAATAGGAGAGGTATATTATTTTATGCACATATTATCTAACCAAGTGGGTTGAAATAAAGACATTCAAAGTAGCAACAAAACAAAATGTGGTAAAGTTATTAAGTGCGAACATTTTTTACAAATTTGGTTTCCCAAGGGAACTAGTCACTAAACAAGGAACTAATTTCACTTATAATTTGATAGAGGGGATAATGAAGCAACATCACATGAGGAATATGAATTCCACCCCATATCACAGTCAAGAAAATGGGCAAGTGGAAGTGAACAATAGAGAATTAGAAGGCATCTTGACTAATTTTTTTAGAAACAACAAGAAGGGTTGAGAAACCAAGCTTGTGGAGGCCACTTGTGCCAACAATAATACATTGAAGAACACCACTAGATTCACCCCCTTTGCACTGGTTTATGCTAAGAAATCATTGATTTTCATTGAGTTCGAATATAACACCTTGAGAATGGAAGAAAATTTGATCTAGAGATCACAAGATCCCATGAAGAGAGGATACAACAATTGAATTCCTTTGATGAACTAATGTTGTAGGCTTGTATGCATATTGAAGTGGTTCAATTGCAGAGAAATTTTTGGCATGACCAACACATCAGGGAAATAACCTTCTAGGAGGGTGATTGGGACCTGTTATATTAATCCATATTTATGGACTTCAAAAGGAAACTTATGAACATATTGTTAGGAACTTACCTGGTGGAGAAATGCCATGACAATGGGTCTATTCACATTTGAACAAATGATGAGGAAATTATACCACTTTTTGTCAGTTATTGTAGGTTGAAGTTTTACAAGAAGAACATATAAAAGATTGAGTTTAACAATTAAATAAGTAGGAAACTGAATGTGGTTTAGAGCCTAAAAGCTCCTAATCCATTCAACTGTGATTAAAAGGGAGTAAATAAAATAAAAAAATAAGAAAAGAAAAGAAAAAATGGAAAAATAATAAAATCCCAATGTGAAAACCTCCATAAGTTACCTATGGCAATCTCCTTGGTTGAAAACCTCCATGAGGCAGCCAAAGAGCTTGAAAAAAACAAAAACAAAAAATAAATAAAAACAAAAATATCCCCAACAAAAAAACCTCCTTTGAGGCACCTGGGGCAGGCCTAGTAGGTTGAAAACCCCCTTTCAGGGTAACCTATATGTCTCATGAAAATAAAAAATACAAAAAAGGAGAAGAAAAAGTAACATTTTTTTTTTTTTGAAAAGTTACCTTTTCCTTATATATTCTAACACTATTTTATGTGTAACAGGATTTCGACAACAATTAAATAAGGTTAGCACGGTCAGAGAAATTCAACATCAAAATTAACCTTCAAACACTTTCATTCAACTTTATGTATCCATTCCATCCATTTATTAACCTTTCACAAGCCTTCCTAATCATTGCCTAATCTCTCTCACTCTATTCTGTCAGTATCCTGAAATGCTACAGGAAAGTCCGTATATTACTTCAAGAAACTTATATACATATAAAGAGGGAGCATATTATAGGTTTTTCACTTGAGGATAAGGAAGTGGGAACATTGTATTCCTAACATCCATCTCCTCCATTATATTTGACCTTTTTCACCTTTATTCCACTCACCATCTATAAAAAAAATGATGATTCATCTCTTGTCTACCCATTTCCATCATACAATGACGCTTTATCCATTATCATTCACCTTCCCATGAATTATCAAGATTTTTAAAAGCAACACATAAATAAAATTGTGATATTGAGGGGTCCATGTGCCTTATATAGGAAGACACACATTCCTGTAGTAGTATGGAAAAACCCAATGATCTAAATGGCTCCAGACACCCTCAGGAGACCAAGAGGGCTAAAAAATGGTCAAAATTCAAAGTGGTTGGATTTCTCTTGAACTAGGTTCAGATTGAAGCACTCATCACCTTGATTCCAACAGTGTGAACATATCTCCAATCTGAGCCCGTATGGAGAAGTTATAGCGAGTCCAAGTTTTTGTCAAAATTCGGTAGTGGGCCAGGTTTAAGTGTCCCACAAATTCATCATCAAACAGTAGGAAACCTAACACCCAAAAGTGGGCAAAATTGTGGCCTCGTTGAATTTCCCAACAACCCTTATTTTATAAAATTTGAAAAATAACCATTATGTTTAAAAAAAA
Organism: Pinus albicaulis; assembly: GCA_034641835.2. Taxonomy (NCBI): domain Eukaryota; kingdom Viridiplantae; phylum Streptophyta; class Pinopsida; order Pinales; family Pinaceae; genus Pinus; species Pinus albicaulis. The sequence goes on along the minus strand of JAXQQM020076092.1, from coordinate 68,716 downwards.
AAAATTAATTAAATGGGGTGGTGGGCCACCAACCGTGCCACCCCCCCAATGACCATATACCAAAATTTATGGGGTGTGGATTTTCACCGCCGCAACCCCGTTCACCATATAAAAAACTGTGGTTGGGACCCGACTGACCAGGGACCCTGCCCCACACATACATAACGTGGCACCATATTAAAATGGGTCGGCGGGAATCGAACTCGCCCGACCACGTAGGCCGACCCGATCCATTGACGGCCCAACCAAACAAAAAACAAAATCCAAACAACATGCACGAATTGAAATTAAAACCAAAATGTGACGGTTAAGACCACTCAATAGCCCATAACCATATTACACAAAATAACATATATAACGCCATTTTGGAGTAGGCGGGATTTGAACCCGACCCGCCTCCATGTTATCTGCCAACGTTACCATTAGGCCAATGAATTATTTGTTGGTAGCTCTGCTACTAAAACATATAAAAAACCTCTCCATTTAATTTTATGGGGACAAGGCAGACGAGCAGAGATGGACCAACGGAGAAGCAAGGCGGAACCATGTGCAGGCACGTTTTTTGAGGCAAAGAATCTTTTGCAGAGATTATTCCTTGATGCCTGAAAGATTCCATGGGGAGGTAAATTTTCATTTTGTCAGAATGATATGAATTTTATAGTAATTTTAACCATAATTTCATAGGGAACGCGATGGTAAAGTCAAAATGGCATTCTAAGCAACAAATTTGCATATTCTTGTCATAAGAGAATCGTAGGGAACCTTGAGGGCATCAAGAAAATTCCTTGAGGCCTAGAACTTGTTGTAGTCCATTTTTTACAAATTTTATGTCAATTTTACACCTCTCTATGACAAGAATCTGATGCCAATGTCTATTTCAGTAGCAGATATTTCCATTTTTCAGCCTTTTTCCATATTGGAGTGATGGTGTTAGAATCTCAAGTGTGGATAGTCAATCCTATTCCCCTCGATGCCATGAATTAGATGGTGTAGCCAGATTCAGAATCTGAGCATCTGCTTCTTTAGGAAACTTCAGGGGTTGAGGTATATGCAGTTTTATGTTGCGGGCTCTTTGTTTTTGCTTCATGTGAGATTATGTCAGGCTGATAGGAGGTCCATTGTGAGTGAGAGTTCCTGTAGTGGAACGTATTGTGGAGATAAAAGCCACTCATGTTGATGCACATATCCTTGTATGACAAGGAATATAATCCATGTACATCTCACCATTTCTAGCACTATATGAAGTGACCTACCCCATTTTGACACCCAGCCTGGAGACGCAGCCCACACTAGGTGAAATTCGTTATCAATGTCTCATGTTCTTATGTTACTGATGGTTGTCTTGTTTCCTCTTATTTACAACATACATATGTGTTCTTTTATTCTATTTTAATATTAAATTCTAACAACATCACATAAGTAAAATATCATTGGTAAATATGGTATATGATGGACTCAGATCAAGTGGTATCAGAGCGGTATTCTTGCTGATTCGAATTGCGAGTGTGAACAACAATTGAACGTGCAAAAATGGAGGATGGAAAAGACATGTACAAGGCCATGCTCAATATGTCTAAAATGGTTGACATGATGTATGAAGCTTATGAAAGATGGGATAGATAAGAAGGAGAAAGTGATGCTTCATCCACATATTCCAGTAAATATTCATCACCTCCATCATCTTCTCATCATTCGAATTAGGAGATCGACCATAGCCTTCAAGAAGATAACACTAAATTGAAAATGCTTCTACGAGAGGAGAAATAGAATAAGAAGAGAGTACAACTTCAGTTGCAAGCCACAAAAGTGGCCTTGGAACAATTGAAGCCCAATGACTAGAGTCTTCAAGCAGAGCTTGTGGAATTAACGAAGCTCTTACAAGAAGAGAAATAGGATAAGCAGAGATTACAACATCAGTTGCGAACTACAAAAGAGGCCTTAGAGGAATTGAAGTGCAACGAAGGCTCAAAGAATCCATCATCATCTCTTTCAAAATCGATGATTGAGGTAAACAATGTTTATTGCTCTTCATTCTCATCTTCACATAATAGTATTTCTATTGGAAATGTGGAGATACCCATTAGAGGAACTGGCATGAGTGTAATATTCCGAAATGGGGAAGCAACAATATATGAACACAAAAATGGAAATAGAAGTGTAAATTAACACATCAACATTGGAGACCAATATGGAGTCATATTATTATGTATAAGAACTACCAATTAATACAAAATAGTGAGGCATAAATCATATGCAATGAGGAAACAAGCCTCCCATAAGAAATCACTCCCAAATATGAGTTGTTGTTACAGTAAAAAATGTTGGAGAGCTACTACAGTGCAGTCATATTAAGCATAACTACAGTTGGAGAAGATAAAATGATATAAAAATACTGATATATTCCCCAATAGATTCTAAACATACAAATCTGGGCACTAGATCAGCCTTCCAAGACAACCCAAGAGGGTTTCCGGAAAATGCACACAATGTGCCAATGTAAGCTACAGCCCTAGGGCTGAAGGTATGCTGCAACAACAGAAATGAGAAGGTATGGCTGAAACTGATGTAGAAAACTACAGATATTCTCCAATACATCCTTCGGATGAAAGAATGGCTCCTTCACTGAAGAAAACACCTCCCAAAACAACCACTGCAACCACCCCTGCAACTCATCCCTAAAATAATGCAGTTCTGGACTGATACTGTGTTGTAGGGAATAAATGATCCTTAGCCTGATGCTAAATGTGTCAATAAAGCCCAAGGGGCTTCTTTACAGTCCTTCCAATGGATGGAAACCTTCCTCCACTGCAAAACTAGCTCTGAAGACACCCAATATAATTCTCCATTGCTGCACCATGCAACACAGCACAATATTCTGCAAAAACTGCGATGATGAAGAAAGATGTAGCTTGGCCTTGAGCCAAAATGTGGAAATGTAGTGCAATTATCCTCGAAGAGGCCTCTCAAGGAAGGAGATGGGATTCCCGCTCAGGAACACCCTGTGCTAAACAACACTACAAACTCAACTAAATAGCTAAAGAATGCCTGAAGTATAAACAAACCATATACAAAACAATAAGCCAAAACATAACCTATATGGTTTCCATTCTCTTCCTTAAATACGTTATGATCTTCCTTGCCCTTGGACCCACTCAATTAGGTCACTACCTTCATGCAATCAATCTCCCTCAAAAACTACGTTATTCCTCATTTAATGTCCACTCCTCCATAACAGCGTTGTTGATTTGGTCAAAGTTGACCTATTCAACATGATCCAACCCCTGTTCATACTCAAAGGTGCTTTATTTAGTTGCGTAGAAGGTCTCCTTTCAAACTTGAAGTGTTTTTATTGCTGCTAAGTAGATTTATGGGCCTCCCTACCCATTTATTCACCTACCTAGTGACAAAATAATCTATAATATTCCATTTAGCTAAAAGCTAAATTTTAGGAATATTACAGTCCTCCCCTCCAAGATGTTGCTTGTCCTCAAGCAACTGAAGATATATTGCAAAATCTCCAATGGATATGTCTCCTCCCAAGAATACAAGTTTTCCTTTGGTGGATAAACCAAATAGCCCTCATCATGAAAATGTGGGAGATATATGGAAAGATTTATATGCGGCCCATTGGCCTCCTCAAGGCATGAGAGATGAAAAATGTTGGGTGTCTCAACCCCAATGAGAAACTCCAATATGCATGCTATCATCCAAACAAAGTGAGCCATTCTTGGTAGCGCATAGAAACAATCACCAATCCCTTGCTTATGAAATGTGCAGGGGCTGCATGGCTGAAAGTGAGAGATAAGATTTTTCAACTTACGTTGTCTCTCTCTCCATTTATTATAAATTTGGAGTTGCTGATCTTGGGCTGCAATAATATAGTCCTCATGAAGCCAAAAGATACTTGTAATCTCATGATCCCACTCATTGGTTCTAGGTGGCCTTCTTGTCCAATCCTTCATACATATAGTAAATAGAGTGTCGTCACCATATGGGCCCCAAAAGAAACATGGAATAAGTGTCATATGACATATTGGATGGTGAAAACAGTCCCTCAAGTGAGACCAACACTGTTCTTCCTCCTGTTGTCTCAAAATATGATATGATAAATGGACACCCAACAACTTTCTTGCTACCATAAGCTTCTCAAAAGCTTGAAAATAGTGAAGGACATTAGGTGTTGGCTAAATAGGAGCCAAGAAAAACAAGTTTTGCCGACATTACTCCATGAAGTGGTCATCCCCATCACTGAATGTAGTCCCAAAAGTTCCATGAAATCCACAAAGAGGTTTGCTCTTTTGTGGAGAAATGTGCTGCAAATGCATGGTAAAGGAGTGAAAATACATTGTTAGTTGATAAATAAGCATCATAACACAATATTTACCATATATTGTAGACAAGTTGGTGAAGAGGTCCATAGATGAGTCTTTCCATCTCTCCATAAAAAGGGGAAGTGATTTAAACAACCTTGCAAGGTGGTTTCTTTCCTCTTCATACATCAAACAAGCTACATATCTCCTGTTATGTTGATGCACATCTTCTTTGAGATCCTCCTAATAGAATCCCTCCATGATGGTGTGATAAGATTCAATGAAGTCTACATGTCCTGAAGATAGGGCCTCATATGGTGCATGTAGAATCTCCTTTTTGAGCTTGGAGTATCTAGTCAAATAGATATGGTCATGGAAATAAATGACTCCATCAACCACTCTATACCTACCATCTATCACCTTCCCATCAAGAACCTTACATGTGAAGAGGTTCTTGGAATATTCCACCAATAGTTGGAACTCCTAATATGGATCTAGGCTTCCCAACAATGACAGTACTATAGAAATCTGAAATGAAGCTCCTGTCACATCATTATTCCCCTCTTTGAAATGCTCAATGCTAAAGCCACATGTTGGAGGATTGTTACCCCACTTTTGCTGCCTCCCTTGCAGTTGATATTGCCTAGGACAAGATTGAAGTAAATGGAGGTCAACCTCCTCTTGGAAGGCATTTCCCATCCAAAACTTCCATTTTTTTTCCAATGCATGCAAGAGTGTAAATAACCTATTTTCATATTCATAAATGTTCCTTATGTGTAGAAGTATATTTTTTTGCTCCAAGGCTATGGAGTGGCTATTTGTCAACATGCTCATGTCATTATAGATTTATGAATCATCTTTCAGCATAAATAGCTGGGTGGGAGATAGCAATGTCCATATCAGAAAATTTCTCACTCCTCCTTTGAACCCATCAAAGGTTCTCTGCGCTATGCTAGCTCCTCCAAAGGCTTCTTCCTTAGCCAAATATATCAATGTTTCACCATGTTGAGATAACTCTTTATTCATCCTCCAATCAGGGGGTCTCCTTAGTGTAATACCTCCATGTAAAGAGACATCAAAATCTGAAGCAGAATGTATAGGTGGGTGGATTGATTTTTCCCCTCCTTCACTGCATAAATCAATCTCCTTATTTTGTATATAAACCCCCTGAAATAAACAAGAGTGAATGCTCCCCATCCTTTGATGTTGATCCACCTTTTCTTCTCCTCCTTTGATCAAGGTGTTACTTCCCATCACTACTGTCACATGATGCTCCTTGAGAACCTTTTGAAAAGATGCAAAAAATCATCCATTTGAAGCAATAGCTTCATGCCCATCCTCATGTGGTGATGGTTCTTCTTCTGAAGTGACAACGCTGTTACTTCCTCTCTCCTCATCAATTTTTTAAAATACCTCATCAACAATGAGAGACCCTAGATCTTGGTATTCCTTTGAAGGAGGAATCTCCATGTCTTGATTTTGAGAAGAAATCTCTTCATGAATTGGGGATCTTTCCCTCAGAAAGGTATCATACAAGTTTTTATCCCCCTCAATAGAAATATGAAGTGGAGTTGGCGCAATAGATCTTTCCAACTCTTGCTAAGATTTTGAATGTTTATGTTTTGCTAGCTCAATCAAATATTTTTCAGATTGTTTTACATCAAATATCTTCACTAATATCTTAGTGAATCTTGTATAAGTAGCTATATTTTCATGATTAAATGAAGAAGATTCATAAAACCACCAAGTATGAGCCTTACCTTCAAGATGCAGCGCTGCTATCCTATGGGCTTCCTTTTCTGAAACTTGATGTAGATGCAAATATGAGTCTAGCTGATCTATCCAATCCTTGGTTGTACAGTTGGAGGACCCATCAAAAATTGGCAGAAAGAATCTACCTCTTCTGCTTCTATTGTGATTGCTAGGTATTATTTCCTCCTTGAGTTGGAAAAGCTCTTGGAAGTTCAAGTGCTCCCTGAATCTCCAAGATTGAGATTTATACTCCTGAAGATAGTCACTGAAAGTCTCCTCCTTTGGTGCATTTTCTTCCTCCATATCTCCTGTTGTAAATCTGGGCATAATGCAAAACTATGGATCGGATTGTGTTGCTGAGTGCTCACACCCATCATGTAAAAATATAGGGTTTGCTTCATATTCAAACCCCTTTGGAGATTCTCTACCCATCTCCCTCCTCATCTTCTTTATATCTTCATGAATGCTCTGCATAGTTTGAAAAAGAAGCTTCGAGAGACCATCTTCCTCCTTTCCTCCAAATAATGGAGTCTTATCTTTCTTTCTTTGGTACATCTCCTCTTCTTGTGAGAAGCTTCTCCTTATGATGACATATTGACTGAATCCATAGGCTGATCCAAGATTATGCTCTGATACCACTGTAATATTCCCAAATGGGGAAGCAACAATATATGAACAAAAAACTGGAAACAACAGTGTAAATTAACACATCAACATTGAAGACCAATATGGAGTCATAGTATTATGTATACGAACAGCCAATCAATACAAAATCATGAGGCATAAATCATATGCAATGAGGAAACAAGCCTCCCATAAGCAATCACTCCCAAATATGAGCTGCTATTCCAATACAAATGCCGGAGAGCTGCTACAAGGTAGTCATATTAAGCATAACTACAGCCGGAGATGATACAATGATATAAAAATACTGATATAGCCCCTAATAGATTCTAAACATACAAATCTGGGTACTAGATCAGCCTTCCAAGAAAACCCAAGAGGGTTTCCAGAAAATGCACACAATGTGCCAATGTAAGCTCCAACCCTAGGGCTGAAGGTATGCTACAACAATAGAAATGAGAAGGTATGGATGACGCTGATGTATAAAACTACATATCTTCTCCAATAGATCCTCCATATGAAATAATGGATCCTCCACTGAAGAAAACACCTCCCGAAACAACCACTGCAACCACCCCTACAACTCCTCCCTAAAATAACGCAGATATGGACTGAAACTGTGCTGTAGGGGATAAATACTCCTTAGCTTGATGATAAATGTGTCAATAAAGCCCAAGGGGCTTCTTTACAAGCCTTCCAATGGATGGAAACCTTCCTCCATTGCAAAACTAGCTCTGAAGACACCCAATATAATTCTCCACTGCTGCACCCTGCAACACAACACAATATTCTTCAAAAATTGCGCTGATGAAGAAAGATGCAGCTTGGCCTTGAGCCTGAATGTGGAAACGTAGTGCAATGCTCCTCGAAGAGGCCTCTCAAGGAAGGAGATGGGATTCCCTCTCAGGAACACCATGTGCTAAACAACACTGCAAACTCAACTAAACAGATGAAGAATTCCTGAAGTCTAAAAAGACCATATACAAAATAATAAGCAAAAAAATAACCCATATGGCTACCATCCTCTTCCTTATATAAGTTATGAGCTTCCTTTCCCTTGGCAAAACTCAATTAGGTCACTACCTTCATGCAATTAATCTCCCTCCGAAACTACGTTATTCCTCATTTAATGTCCACTCCTCCATAACAACGTTGTTGATTTGGTCAAATTTGACCTATTCAACGTGAGCCAACCCTTGTTCATACTTAAAGGTGCTTTATTTAGCTTCTTAGAAGGTATCCTTTCACACTTGAAGTGTTTTTATTGCTGCTAAGGAGATTTATGTGCCTCCCTACCCATTTATTCACCTACCTAGTGACAAAATAATCTATAATATTTCATTTAGCTAAAAGCTAAATTTTAGGAATATTACAATGAGACTCCTCACCAAAATGGGGCACAAAGGAAGAGGACATGCTGTTAAGGGTCAAGACACGATTCAACAATTGGAGGTTGTGTTGTGACCTCGATTCATAGGTGTGGGATACACTGAAGGATATTGCTCAAAGCTGTCAAAAGCTTCGAATTCATGGTTGAAACCATTGGGGAAAGAGAATGATGTGAACACTTTACCATCATCCTATGACGACGCACATTGTAGAGAAATAGTTGAGGCAAGCTCTTGTCACCATGATTGCACCAGAGACCAACAAGAAAGGTATAACAAGTCTCATTGTTATAATGTTCATTTTTATTATAAACATATCGCTAACAATGAACATAGACCATGGAATTGGAAAACATGTATTTTTTGTGGATTACATAACCATGTATTTGCTGAGTGTTGGAAAAGAATGGAAGCACGAAAGAAGATGAGGCGTGAAATGCCTTCTCCATCTTAGGAAAATAAGAAGCTAAAGAAGGTTTGGAGGAATAAGACTCTGTTAGAGTCAGCCTTTGCAGCCTTCCTCCAGTGATCAAACATGCTCTTACAAAGTGATTTTAAGGTGTCAAGGTCAAATTTTGTCATTTCAATGAGTCTTCAAGCAAAATTTGCTCACTAGGCATTAGGTCTAAGGGTTTGTTTTCACTCTTTTCAAAGTTGTCCAAATGTCGGTCCATGTCACCTTTCAGCTGAGTGTATCATCATTCAAAGGGTTTTCATCATCATGTCAAGTTCCGTTGGGTCATTTTACACCTTGTTCATGCTTCAGTTGTGCCTAGGTAAGGTCCATTTCCCTCTCCTAGGGTTTTGGAGGTAATTTCTCTTGGATGGTCAAATCATTAGAAAAACTTGTATCCTGATGTTCATACACCTTTCCCTATCATTAATGTACCTTATTAAACACTTCCCATCACTGAGATCCCCCAAATTCCTCATTTTTGCACAAACCCTAGTTTCTTGCCACAACTTGGCAATTTTCTAGGCTAGGCCTGTGTTTTGCCCTTTTGGACCCCTTCCCCTCACTCAATCTCTGAGATTCCACTTTCCCCTGCTTCCTAACATCCCTCCCCACTTCCCAAAATTTCTCCAAGAATTTAGAAGCCCCTTATCCCCTTCATTTCGCTTCATTTTGACAAAATCCCTTGTTTCACACATCGGGATAAGTTTCACTCAAAAGATTTTTCAGAGCAATAAAAGATGAATTTTGGAAACTTGAGAGAGGTTTTTGTCCAAAACATCCCAAGAAAGAAAAAAATCTTTCACTGTTTACACAGGTATCATGGTTTTAGAGAAATGTCAAAAATACCGTTGCCTCAGGAGAATTGAATGCACCTCTGAAGTGACCTTGGGAAAATCAAGATTTCTCCTAGCATGGTTGGCTAAATGACTTGCTTGATGAGTCAAAGGATAACTAGACACAAAGATATTTCCAATGAGATATCATGAGCTCAATTTGGAGTTGAGGAAGATCTTCAAAAGTTGACTGCAACAGCGCTCTGCCTTGAGGCAGCCTCATTCTGCTCATTTTGACAAGTTTTGGGAGATTTGATTTTTGACAGGGTAAATGAAATCCAAATTGAAAAATTCAACTTGTGTTGGAAATTAGACTCCAATAGATTTCCAACGAGCTATCACACGCCCAATTTGGACACCGGGAAGGCCTCCAAAAGCTTCCTACAAAATGCACTATGTAGCTACTCATAGAAAAGTGCGCGCTACCCATACAGGAGGTGCGCTACCCACATAACACCAACAGCCAGTGTTAATTAACACAGGCGCTACCCACTTGCCGGGCGCTACCCATACAGTGACAGAGCCAAAAAAAAAAATTTTGCATCCGATTTCGAGCTCAAACGCCTCCATCAACGTGCAAGTAGGTTTTTAAACATTGCTCAGTGATTTTTGGACATGATTATGGTGTTTTGAAAGTGGAGAAACAAATGTTTGATGTGGAGAAACGTGAAACCTATGTTCATTGCAAATTCATTTCTTAGGGTTTTGAAAGACATGTTGATAGTCTTGTGAAGGATTTCCAAGCTTGTGTTGTTGATATATATGCTCATGCCTCTACTGTCTGTGGTGTCCCTGCTCATTATTTACCTCAGCCTCACACTCTCTCATTGCCATTACATCACTGCTCTCATTGTTATTGCCATTGTCATTTTCACACTATTCATCATTCATGTTATGACATAGTCCCATTTTCACTTGTCCACTTCCTCCATTGACAAAAGCCTAATATCCATAACATTCAAGGGCTGTTTTCTTTGTCCTTGATTCCACTTGACTCACTGATATGTTGCCATTTCATTTCACTCTTGTCTTTAAAAACTACCCCTATCACCATATCCCATTCCTATCTCACTTATAGGGGTTCTCAATCCCTCATTCCCCTTTGGCACGCATTTGGCGATTGGACACAATGACACCAAGGTCTCATTTCTCATTTTCAACAAGCTAAACATACACATTGCAACACCATGACTGACAACAACACATCATACGATCGAGACAGTGTTTTCACCACAGGAACTACATGCACCAGGAGAGCACTAAAATGGCGGAAAAGGCCTGATCCACTATGGATTTTGGCCGAGGCTTCGTTGGCTGGGCATGATACATGATGAAGGGTCTTCGCTCCGAATTTGAGCAAATTCGGAGAAATTTTTGTCATTTTGAAATATTTTGGTCTAAAAACAGGTTTTTCAGCTATACGGGTAGCGCGTCGATGTGCTCACTTTTTTTCGGGACACTTGCTGAAGGAAATATTTGCATTTTTTGGTTTTTCATGGTAAATTATGCATCCTCAGGCATTTCTGAATCATTTCATCAGATTATGGATGGTCAAAAAGCTCAAAAACACCATGAAAACCACCTTGCTGCCACCTTTTGCACCAGCAGGAAGTACTTCTGGGAGAATGAAGTTTTGGAGGGGAAAATGAGCTCCAAATTGGGAAATTCCACTTGGGTTGGATAGCCAACATCCAGGGTTTTCCAACAAGCTATCATGAGCTCAATTTGGATGCCAGGAAGTGCCTCAAAATCAGGCTGAAAGGCGCGCTACCCACACAGCTCAGGCACGCTACCCACATAGATTTTTGGCTGAATTTTCAACTTCCAGCTCAGAATTTTGGCCAGTTGGGACCAGTTTTGATTGTGGATGAAATTTTTGGGTTTTCATGATGTAAATTGATGGTTTGCATGTAACTTTGGCTCATTTTTACCTATTCTAGAAGATTCACTCTCAAAAAAGTGAAAATCATGTAAATGAATCAGTTTCCACTCTTTTAGAGGCAAGTTGTTAGCTGCCTAGATTTTAGCTCCTTGATTAGAATTTGGTTGAAACTGATCCCTGAAGAATGAATTCGACCCCTAGAGGCATGGGAAGGGGTTAGATTGATCTATATATTGTAATTTTTGAGACATTCTACAGGTTGGAGAGGTTGGACTCTTGGGAAACTTTGGCACACATTGTACATATTTTTCATATTTTTGCTAAGGAAAGATCAGAGGTTTTGCAACACCTGTTGGGATTCTTGTGGCTTTCAGTTCTTAATGGTGTTTTCTCTCAGTTTATTGTAATTTCCTTCATGTTTAATGTATGCCATTTCTCACTTATGCTTCTTAAATTAAATGAATGAGTAGATGAGGTTGAATCCATTGTTCACAATGCTCTGCCTTTGAATTCATTTAGTTTTTCGTGTTTTCGCCTGTTTGAAAAGGATCCATGTTCATCCTTTCCCTTTTCAGCTCCTTTTCGTTCTGATCCATCCATATATCCAATCAAAAGCATTAAGACTATTGCCTACCTCGCCCCAACTCGAAATCTGCAAAGATCTGACCTTATCCCCGGACCCAAAATTGTTTTTTCCCATTTCTCCAACGAAAACCCACAAAATCAAAATCAAACATTCCTATCTCTTTACTAGCCTAAAATCAGTATTCATTGTTCATTATAAGTCATCTCATCCCCTCTGAAAACATTTGCCGAGATAGACCCGGAGAGAGCCCTCTCCTGTCCTCGTAGGGCTAGCTACGAGGCTGAGCGTGGTTTGATGTAGCCTTGAGTTTTACCTTATTTCAGCCTAAGGTAGATTTGAGCGCTAATAGACTCATTGTAGTCATTGTGACAAAAGTTTCCATCAAAGAGCCACGTGTTGGAGGCTCCATCCAGAGCAGCACCTTAAGGACAAACCATCGGTGCCGGAACCAGTTGAAACAATTGTTCGACAAGAAAATGTGCCACAAAGAGATGACCCATTCACTTTGATAAGTGAGAGATGTTTTTTCTATGTGTGGTAGAATGTCATGTCCTTACTTTGTACATCATATGTTGCAATTTAAAATGTAAAAGTGATGATGTGTTCTCCATCACTTATGAAGCAAAAATTATACTTTGGACTTATATATGTAGCTCAGGTATTGATTCCATTTGATGTAAAATTTACCATAGAGTATGGTTATAAACTCGTGGAAAGTGTCATTAGGGGAATTTTGAGGTCTAAAATGTAATATCCCAAAAGGGAAAATTCAGCAATATTGACCATAAAAACGTTATTTTCAGAAAATTATGCTATAACAGGGGAAAATAACACTTGGATCCTTTATAATATGTATTATGGCTCTCAAATACTAAAGGGGATTAGAAAAAATCCCTTTTACTAAATTAAACAGACCTCTCGGGACCAATATGGCCTAAAAGCACCTAAAACCCCATGACTTGTACCATGCAGAATTTCTGACGCACATGACGGCATGATTTAAAGAGGGTCTCTACAATAATATGATAACAAACCATATATCTAAAGTTTTATTAGGCAATATTTTGAGGAAACAATGATCTAGCCTCTTCAATACATGATTGGGATAACACGACCAGGGTTTCTTGAAAGCAGAAGAACAAAGGAGAAGATCTATACATCCAACTATGAAATTGTTAGCCCCCATATAAATTTTTTGACAAGCAAATAGGGGGCTAAATTATTTTTGAGTCTTCAAGGAATGCATTTCCTCTGAAAACACAGTCTCCTTGAAGCCTCTTTGTGTCTTTTATCCTTTGATCAAATCCCCTCTGCTGGTTCCCCTTTTAAAGCCTCCTGTTATGTGAAGAAATGCCCAAAGGCCTCCTCTCCCCTTTATTTTTCCCTCATTTAACCTCTTTTTATTCCCCCCTTTTCTCCCCTTCTATTTCCCCATTTATCCCCCAAATCCTCCCAAAATCCCCTTTAATTTCTTCCCCTACCCTTCTTAAGACCCTTCTTAAGACCCTTCCCGATCGCAATCGCAAGTCCCTCCTTGATCTCCGTTAAATCTGGCCAGTCCACTCTTGCTACAGTCGATGGCCATCGCTCTTCCCTTTTCCTCCGATCGCGGTCCTTTCCTCTGTCTCCCGATTTGATCGCGGCCGTCCATTTTCCAGCCGATCGGACGGCCTGGCGCTAATCGCATCCCCTTCCCTCCGTCCTCCGATTTAATCCTGTCCGTCCGTGTCCCCGCTGATCCAACGGCTCAGCGCTGATCGCATCCTCTCCCATCGTCCTTCTCTATTTTCCCTCCGATTGCATCCCCGCCGTTGATTTAGATCCGAGATCGACGGTTGTCCCTCAATCGCGTCCCCCCCTCTCCAATCGCAATCAGAACTTTCGTGTTATGCATTGCGATTGTTCCCCGCTCTGACCTCCGATTGCGATTGTGCGATTAGATCTCCGCCGTTCGTTCCCCCCAAGATCTGACGGTTCTGGTTCAATCACCCTCCACCTCCGCTGGGTCCCACATCCACCGCTTCACTCCATTGTTTTTCCATGTTTTCCTATGTAGATCGCTCCAGTGGTGGCATTTGAGTTTTCATGCTATATGATCATTTCTCCGCCACTTTTCATTGTTTCTCCACTGTCCCGCCACCATTTCACCGCCCCCATAGCATTTCTCCACCGCTCTGTGTTCTTTTCACCATTCCGCTACCGTTCTGCCACCATTCCTCCGCCTCCTCAGCATTTATCCGCCACCTCTTCCCGGGATTGTAACAGTTCATTTCATTATGCAGGTAGTACAGAGATGGCCAGTTTAGCATTGCCAGCGACCAACAGAAGGAATTCAAAGGGGGTTGGTGCCTGTTATTAATGAAATTAAATGTTTTACCCCGTATTCAAAGGACCAGGGCGCAGTTGAAGACTAATTCACACACAACAAGTCTTATCTGTGTGTATTCCAGCAGAGCGTTTTCTCCAGGACAGACATCTACCTACAGCAATCTCCATGCCTCCTCGAGCCCTGAAAAGATTAATTGCACTGTCTGAGACCCATTTAAGACAGTCAGGCAGCAGTTACGGAGGTATGGAGCGGCCTTGCAGACTTTCATCCAGTTCATTTATTCCAGAATGAAACTGAGCTCAAGCACGAAAGGACTTCAAAGAAATATCAGAGGTCATTTACGGCACGACAAAATCCTCGAACGTTAGGAAATTTTAGAAATTTGGAAACCATTAAGCGATTTGGCGTAGGCACCTGTGGAATACATCTTAATGAGATTGATTAATTGTCTATCTACCTCTTTTTTCTCTCTTCTTCCTAAGAATCTGAGAAGCATGTATAAAGGTTGTTGTGGTTATAGGTTGTTGTTGCCTTGTTGGGCATCTAGCATTAAGAAGGATTCATTTGTTGTTAGAACGATCGGGGGAGATGTAGTGGTTGTAATAGGCTGGGAGGAGAAGTTGGGACTGTATTAGCCATTGAGCCATATTGTACATGACTGGTTTTGCATCAATTAATCAAAGCACATTTCACAGGATCCTGGTCTATTACGATTGGTGATGTTTTTCTTAACTCTGTTATTTACATTTTCATATTGTTTCATGTTCTTCTGGGCTTGCATCAGAATAATGGTATAGGATTCACCCTTGTTAGGTGCCCTATGCTGTCTTCTCTCCTTGCCATCAATGTTTTCTGCTAAAATGTGTTATCCAAGAGTAAATTCATGGGTTTAACCAGTGCAGCGGATGTTATTGCCTGCTGGCTGATGTATGAACTTGGGGGTTTGCCAATTGGATGCTTCTTTGTCAAATCTATCTCTGTTTTTTCCCTTGGAGTTGCTAAAGTAGATCTGGAGTTAAATCACCTCTGGTCTGATCTATAAGCTACCCCTTTGTCTCTTTGAGAGTTGCCTTTGAGTATGTCCAAGCAGGTCTGGAGTTAAATGACCTCTGACCTGATCTATAGACAGAAATCTGGTTGTTCTCCTTCTTTCACTTTCCTTCCTAATGTTCCACTCCACCATCTGCCTAAAAGATCCTTTAGTGTAGATGACTTTCCCTTTGGAAGCCTTGGCTAGCTGTTGCAAGTAATTCCCTTTCATGACTCCATAGCCCAATGGATGGCACTGTCTTGGCCTATCCTCTTTGTTGAAGCATCTTGCTGCCATGTTCCTTTCCCCCCATTGCTTTCTCGGCCTATGATCTCCTAACCAACCCAGCAACCCTTCAACCAAATCACTTTAAACCCCCCTTTGTGCTTCATAACTAGCCTAACATCTCAATTCGAGCTTGAAAGACATATCATTCTTTGCTCTATTGGAGAGATCCCTCTCTGGGTCCAGGAGGGCTAGATCCTAGGGCCCCAAAGTGGTTCTAATGTTGTCTCATCTTTTGGTCTTGCCAATCTGGCCAAAACATGGGAACCCCAACATAATGGCGACTCCACTGGGGAAAGAACTGCTTTGTCTCTAGATTGGCTTTTCATTGCTGATGGTGGACAGCATCCGGCCTCAAATAGTCATATTCATCCACTTGGCAACTCCACACTCCCTACGATCCACAGACCTGATGACTCCACTGGTGAAGGACACTGAACTGGTTGAGAAGAGGCAGTAGCCTTCTTTTCATAAGCGTGAATCCAAGCATGGATAGGGATGAAAAGTATAATGCTTTGTATAACAAAGTATGCAGAATAACAGAAGTGCTTGGCAAAATGTTGGAGACACACATGGCCAATATGAATACAGATGATGATTATTTAGAGCAGGCCATGTCGTCTTCAGAGCAAGAACAAACTCAAGATCTAGAAGATGAGCAGGACCTGTATGATGCTCAAGAATCTATAGAAGATGAAGAGGAAAGTGATCAGGAATTGCCTGATTGCTTACCTATGCCTTGTGTTACGCTGACCAAAGAACATCAGGACCTATTAGCAAAGGCTGATAGGGAAAGCTGCCCTGAGGAAGCAGAAGACCGCACAGAAGAGGCAGAACCTGATGAAGAAGAAGAGGCTCAAGAGGAAATCCTGCCTCCCAGTCACCTAACACAAGAGGAAGAGGATTGTTGTTCTTCTGTCCATGATGAGAGGGAAATCCCTCTTTTTACAGAAGAAGAGATTGATCGGATATTAAACCAGCAGTCCACCCCAGACATCTTCTATAGAACACAAGCTCCTGCTTAGTCATTAGTTGAGTTTGATGATTCAGTTTCAGAAGACTCCTCTGTGGATCAGAACGAAGAAAGATTTGCTGTGCGCCCAGAACGGTGGACTTGGTCAGGTCTGCCTATCTACGACACTGATGGGGAAAGTTATGAAAGCATTAGTGATGAGTGTCATGAGATCAGACGCCAGCAGTCTTTCCTTACAGAAGATGAGGAGGAAAGCAAAGAAGAGATTCTTGAGCACGATGAAAACAAGGAGTTTCCTCTTGGAAAAGAGGAAGCAAAGGAATACACCCCTGCTCAAGAACACATGGATCTTTTCACGGAGCCCTGCACCTCAGAGCAGAACATATCGGAGCTCTGAGAGGACTCAACCCCAAGATATGATGAGTCCTCCAGTTCAGAAGATGAGGGAGATTCTCTCTCTCAAGAGAGTCTCATTCTTGATCCAGTAGAAGAAGAAGAGATCCTGGTCGAAGCCAGCCTGCTAGACACTCATAGCCAGGTATCTTTTCATGATCCTTATGCACATTTCCTGCATACATTTGAAGAAGGATCAAAGGTCTTGCTCAGCAGCATGTTGCAAGCAGAAACAAAACTTTTCAAAGATGCTGTTTTTGAACAAGAAGAGTGGGAGCTGCCCTGCCTATCCAGCATGCTCAAGGAGTTGAGCAAGAAGGACCAGCCATGGGATCACTTGATGGATTGGTTACATTGGAAGACCATGTTTGTAAGCTAGATTGTAAATATTCAAGTTAGATTAGGGTAGGTAGGAAAAGCTCAATAAAGCTCAGCCTATGAGCAAGTAGATTAGTTGTTTCATTTTCTGTTTTAGAATATAGAGAAGAGACCTGCTAGACAGTCTAATCCTAACAGGTAGTAGTGTAGGTAGAGAAACATATGAGACCAACAGTCTAATTTGGTCTCATGGAGTAATAAGGGTAGAAGTAGATTAGGTTTATTTTTCCTATTTGAAAAAATTAATGATGTAAAGGGTCTGCAAGTCCAAATGCACCCAAGAAGAAAAAATGTTAGGACTATAGTGTGGGTAGGTAGTTGTTTGGGAGGAATTTTATTGCTGATATGTTTTCTTCATAGTTTGTGGCAGCTGATCAAGGAAAGAAAAGGATGGTTCAAGCAGCAGGCATCTGGCCTACACCAAGAGATCAATTTTTGAATTCTTGACTCCTTCAAGAAGAAGCCATCCCCATGTGGAGCCACTGTTAGCCCCCCTATAAATTTTTTGACAAGAAAATAGGGGGCTAAATTATTTTTGAGTCTTCAAGGAATGCATTTCCTTTGAAAACACAGTCTCCTTGAAGCCTCTTTGTGTCTTTTATCCTTTGATCAAATCCCCTCTGCTGGTTCCCCTTTTAAAGCCTCTCTGTTATGTGAAGAAATGCCCAAAGGCCTCCTCTCCCCTTTATTTTTCCCTCATTTAACCTCTTTTTATTCCCCCCTTTTCTCCCCTTCTATTTCCCTATTTACCCCCCAAATCCTCCCAAAATCCCCTTTAATTTCTTCCCCTACCCTTTGTTTTCCCTTTTTCCCCTTTATTCCTCTATCGTTACCCTTCCCAGCCCTCAAATTACATTGAAATGGGCTAAAAACCCACTTTT
Source organism: Pinus albicaulis (assembly GCA_034641835.2). NCBI lineage: Eukaryota > Viridiplantae > Streptophyta > Pinopsida > Pinales > Pinaceae > Pinus > Pinus albicaulis. The sequence goes on along the minus strand of JAXQQM020076092.1, from coordinate 50,615 downwards.
CGACCTTATTAAAAGGCCTAACCCCTTTCCCGTAACTCCTCTCAAACCACTTCCCCACATGTGCCCAGGCGCCAGGACCAAGTGCTTAAGTCCCCGGCGGTTATCGCAATCGGAAGGTCGGGCGGGTGTAAATCCTTTGTTGACAGCGGAAAGCCCCGATGCGATCGTTTATAACGTTAAGTCCTCCGCGTTGTTGTGCACCGTCGATCTATCACCAGATCAACGGCTGAGCGCTAATCGCAGCCGCGGCTCAATCGCAATCGTAACATTCAAGTGACACCCCCCGATTGATCGCAAGTCTTTCACCTGCCCCTCCGATTGTTGTCCCCACCGTTGATCTCCCCACCAGATCGGACGGCCAGCGCTCAATCGCTTTCCCCCTTCCGATCGCAATCGCAAGTCTTCTTCGTGCCGCTCCGATTGCGATGCTCTGATTTCATCCTTGCCGTCCATCCTCCTGCAGATCCGACGGCCATCACACTCCCATTTCCTCCGATCGCAGTCCTTCCATCTCCCTCCCGATTGAATCCTGACCGTTCCTCCTTCCACAGATCAGCGGCTATCGCACAATCGCAAGTCCCCGCCCGATCGCTGATCGCAAGCCCTTTCCACCGTGCTCCGATTGAATCCTGACCGTCCGTTTCCTCCCAGATTGACGGTCAGCGCTCAATCGCAGACCCTTCCCGATCGCAATCGCAAGTCCCTCCTTCCGTCTCCCGATTAAATCCTGGTCGTCCATCCCCTTTCTGATCTGACGACCATCGCTCTTCCCTTTTCTTCCGATCACGGTCCTTTCCTCTGTCTCCCGATTTGATCGCGGCCGTCCATTTTCCAGCCGATCGGACGGCCTGGCGCTAATCGCATCCCCTTCCCTCCGTCCTCCGATTTAATCCTGTCCGTCCGTGTCCCCGCTGATCCAACGGCTCAGCGCTGATCGCATCCTCTCCCATCGTCCTTCTCTATTTTCCCTCCGATTGCATCCCCGCCGTTGATTTAGATCCGAGATCGACGGTTGTCCCTCAATCGCGTCCCCCCCTCTCCAATCGCAATCAGAACTTTCGTGTTATGCATTGCGATTGTTCCCCGCTCTGACCTCCGATTGCGATTGTGCGATTAGATCTCCGCCGTTCGTTCCCCCCAAGATCTGACGGTTCTGGTTCAATCACCCTCCACCTCCGCTGGGTCCCACATCCACCGCTTCACTCCATTGTTTTTCCATGTTTTCCTATGTAGATCGCTCCAGTGGTGGCATTTGAGTTTTCATGCTATATGATCATTTCTCCGCCACTTTTCATTGTTTCTCCACTGTCCCGCCACCATTTCACCGCCCCCATAGCATTTCTCCACCGCTCTGTGTTCTTTTCACCATTCCGCTACCGTTCTGCCACCATTCCTCCGCCTCCTCAGCATTTATCCGCCACCTCTTCCCGGGATTGTAACAGTTCATTTCATTATGCAGGTAGTACAGAGATGGCCAGTTTAGCATTGCCAGCGACCAACAGAAGGAATTCAAAGGGGGTTGGTGCCTGTTATTAATGAAATTAAATGTTTTACCCCGTATTCAAAGGACCAGGGCGCAGTTGAAGACTAATTCACACACAACAAGTCTTATCTGTGTGTATTCCAGCAGAGCGTTTTCTCCAGGACAGACATCTACCTACAGCAATCTCCATGCCTCCTCGAGCCCTGAAAAGATTAATTGCACTGTCTGAGACCCATTTAAGACAGTCAGGCAGCAGTTACGGAGGTATGGAGCGGCCTTGCAGACTTTCATCCAGTTCATTTATTCCAGAATGGCAGCACAGAGCTCCAAGCACCAGAAAGGACTTCAAAGAAATATCCGAGGTCAATTTTCCGGCCTGACAGAGATCTCTGAACCAGATTACAGAGTACATATAGAGCCGCAGAGCCATTAAGCAGTATGGGCGTGGACACTTCCACCGATTCTGTCTTAATGAGATTGATTAATTGTCTATCTACCTCTGTTTTCTCTCTTCTCCTATAAGAATTCCCAGAAACGAATTGTAAAGGTTGTTGTTGCCTTGCTGGGCATCTGCTGTTAGAGGGATTCAGTTTGACTGTTAGAACAGCCTTGGGAGGAAGTTGCAGAGTAGTTTGTATGTAATAGGCTAGGAGGAGAAGTTGGGACTGTATTAGCCATTGAGCCATATTGTACATGACTGGTTTTGCATCAATTAATAAAAGCACATTTCACAGGATCCTGGTCTATTACTATTGGTGATGTTTTTCTTAACTCTGTTATTTACATTTCCATATTGTTTCATGTTCTTCTGGGCTTGCATCAGAATAATGGTATAGGATTCACCCTTGTTAGGTGCCCTATGCTGTCTGCTCTCCTTGCCATCAATGTTTTCTGCTAAAATGTGTTATCCAAGAGTAAATTCATGGGTTTAACCAGTGCAGCGGATGTTATTGCCTGTTGGCTGATGTATGAACTTGGGGGTTTGCCACTTGGATGCTTCTTTGTCAAATCTATCTCTGTTTTTTTCCCTTGGAGTTGCTAAAGCAGATCTGGAGTTAAATGACCTCTGGTCTGATCTATAAGCTGACCCTTTGTATCTTTGAGAGCTGCCTTTGAGTATGTCCAAGCAGGTCTGGAGTTAAATGACCTCTGACCTGATCTATAGACAGAAAGTTGGTTGTCTTTCCTTCTCCCACTATCTCTCCTTAATGTTCCATTCCACCATCTGCCTGAAGATCCTTTAGTGTAGATGACTTGCTCTCTGGAAGCCTTGGCTAGCTGTTGCAAGTAATTCCCTTTCATGACTCCATAGCCCAATGGATGGCACTATCTTGGCCTATCCTCTTTGCTGAAGCCTCCTGCTGTTTTGTTTCCTTTCTCTCATTACTTTCCCAGTCTATGATCTCCTGACCAACCCAGCAACCCTTCAACCAAATCATTTAAAACCCCCCTTTGTGCTTCATAACTAGCCTAACATCTCAATTCAAGCTTGAAAGACATATCATTCTTTGCTCTATTGGAGAGATCCCTCTCCGGGTCCAGGAGGGCTAGATCCTAGGGCCCCAAAGTGGTTATGATGTTGTCTCATCTTTTGGTCTTGCCAATCTGGCCAAAACATGGGAACCCCAACAGAAATAACACAGTTTTACAGTAGCTTAACATACATATAGCTGAATGATACAAGAAATAGATGAGGATCCCCTTTGGGAGCTTTTCAAAATAAGGATTGACCCCTTCCTTAGGGAACTAGCTCAAAACCAAGGGGTTTAACCCTGAATACAAAAATGTCAGAGTTGCAGCCTCAAGACAGAGTAGTAGCTGCAACTCAAGAACTAGATGGATATGGTTGTAGATGATGCACAAGATGAACAAATAAACCTCCTCCAATGGATCTTCCAATTGAAAGGTTGATCCTAACACTGAAGATCTCACCCTCCAAACAACCTGCAAACCCTCACTGCAAATGCTCACTGAAAATAATGCAGTCACTGAGGGATACTACATTGTAGGTGAAAGAAAATATGTTGTTCAAGTGACAAGATCTGAAATATTCTCAAAGGGCTTCCTCACTACCCTCCCAAAGGAAGGAAAGCTTCCTCCTTTGAAAAATAAGCTCTATAAGTGGTATTGTGGAACCTCCACTACAACGCCTTGCAACACAACGTTATACTGCTGCAGAAATAACATTGTCGATGAAGGAGGATGCTTGGCATCAAGCCTGACTGTGGAGAAATTAAGTACAATCTCCTTCAAGAGGCCTCTCTTGAAAGGATAAGGAATTCCTAAACATGAATGCCTTGTGCTAAGCAGGAAAACAACTCTGCTAAACAACAAGAGAATCCACAATAGTGTAACCAGAGCATACAATCAATAATCAATAACATGTATTGCTATGGCTGCCTTGCCCTCCTTAAATACAAATGAAAGCCCTATCACATTGTGTCCCACTCATTAGGGTTTCCTCCACCAAGGAATCTTCCTCCCACTATCTCTGCACTATCTCTAAAGATGATCTCCACCTCTTATCCTAGCGCTGTTGACTTGGTCAAACTTGACCTTGTCCACATGAAAAAGTCCCTTTTCACACATGAGGGTGTGAAATATAGCTCTTATGATGATACCTTTTCACATTATGAGGGATTTAACTCATATTTTTAATATGCATGGGCATCCTTACCCATTTATTCAACTGCTAGGTGACAAAACCAAAAATCAATATTCCAATTAGCTGCATGCTAAATTTGGAATATTACAGTCCTCCCCTCCCAAATGTTGCTTGTCCTCAAGCAACTGCAATGATAGAACTGAGAAGTCTCCCCCCCTCTTACTGTAGCATCCACGTATGATAAACTCCACCAAGGAATGAGATGATGTCTCATCAATAAATCTCCATATTGCCTCTCCCAAGCATGCAAGCTAGCTAAATAGCTATCATCATGAACAAGTAGAGTACTCAAGGAGGAAATAAGGTGCTGTCTAGAGGTCCCTTTGAGGAATGGGATTTCAAATGTAGTGGGAATAATCGTTCCCATGTGGATCCTCCATTCCCAAGCTATCATCCACACAAAATGAGCCACCCTCCAAAATGGTAACTCATACAAATCATCCTCCAGCTTGAGCTCTTGCAATGTAGGTGGGCTGAAAATCTGATCATGGTAGACAAAATAGCCTACCCCATGCTGTCCTCCTCTCCAATTATGATAAGTGTAAAGTATCTGTTGCTCTTGGGCTGCAAAAGTGTTGCCTCCTAGGGGTAAGAAGAAAACTGGATCTCCAAAGATATTCCCTCCAACGTTGTGAATCATGTTGGCCCAAACCATCCCATATATGATGAATAGGAAATCACCGTCATATGGCATCCAAGTGAGTGGAATACTGAAGGTTTCATGTAGAGCTGAAAGGTATCAATAGTTTCCCAAGTGGTCAGAGTGCAGTTTTCCTAACTGTTGTTGCACAACATGACATGGAAGCTCATAGAAACGTTTCTCCCAATGATTTAGGAGAGTCATAGCCCAAGTGCTCCAAGCAATCTCATGGCCCACCTCATAAAGAGACAAGTGTTTTGTTGTGGTGGCCATATCACCTCCCATGCTCCCATTAAAACACGTAATGCAAAAGTGTGGGAATCCTTTTTCCCAAAGGACACATCCAACCAATGTATCTCTCCCCCAATCATGCTCCAAAATGAGAACAACAGAAACATAGGGAACCATAATGAGAATCATGCTTGCTGCCATATGTAGCAAGGGAGAAGGACAATGGTCCCTCAAATGTAACCAACACAGTTTGACCTTTAACTACAACAGGAAATGAAATGATGGGTGGCCTCTCCACCACTTGCTTGGTGCCCCAATCTCCTCACAAGTTTGGAGAAAGTGTATGGTGTATGGTTAAAAGTGAGCATGCTATGCAAAAGATACAATCTCCTTAAGTCCTCCTAGGGAGTGGCCATCACCAATACTCCTTATGGCCTCAAGTAGACCATGAAGTCTAGAAGGAGGAATGCTGCTTCCTTGAGAAATATTCTGCACACATATGGTTAAGAGTTACACATATACATTATACAAATCATTATGCAAACAAACAGTAACCTTACCATATGTTTTGCCCATGCAAATGGAGTGGCTCATAGATGAGTCTCCTCTCCTCCTCAAAGAGAAATTAGGTGGCTATGCTAACTCTTCCAAAGAGTTAATTATCTCCTCCATATGATCCATGCATCTCCTCATATGCTGATATATCTCCTCCTCAAAGCCTTCCCAAACATACCCCTCCATGATGGTGTGGTATGCTCTCATAGAATAAGTGTGGCTGAAGAGAAGATCCTCATGAGGTGCTAGTAGAAAATTCTCCTTGAGCTTGGAAGCTCTAGATAATAATATCCTAGCATGATAGTAGATGACCCCATCTCTGACTGAACATCACTCCTCATGCAACTGGTCATCTAATATCATACAAGTAAAAAGATCCTTGGAATAATCCACCAATAGCTAGGATTTCCAATATGGATCTATCCTCCATAGTGACAGCACTGATGATCTATCACAAAGAACATCTGTCATATGGTTGTCCTCCTCTTTGACATCTCCCATGCCAAAGATGAAAGTTGGAAGGCTGCTATCCTCCCCATGCTTCTCTTGCCACAACGCAGAATCTGAAATGAGAGTGGGTAATGATGTTGTTGAGAGAATGCTCCTTCTCTCCTTGAGTCTACCCAAGACTCCCATCATTGTATCAAGCTCTCCCAAGGTCTCCACTCCTCTGAAATCAATGAGTAATGCCTCAAAATGTGAAGCATCCCTCATCATCTGCGGATCTAGTGGTCTCCCCGGTGAAATGCCTCCATGAAATGAGACATTACCATCAAGAGTAGACTGCATATATGAATGGAAAAAATTGTCCTTGCCCTCACTGCACAATATAGTCTCCCTCTTATGTGCATCAACCTCTTGAAATAGATAGGGGTGTGTGCTCCTCATCACATGCTACTATTCATCCTCCCTATCTCCTCCTTTTATCTCCATAGTTTCACACCCTATCATCAATGGTACATGTAGATCATAAGTTGTGCCTTGATCTCCACATATGAGATCCTGGGGAATTATTTGCAATGATACAAGAACCCCTCTAGTTGGAGCATGTGCTCCCTGTACCTCTTCATGAGGTGATAGATCTACTCTAGAAATGACAGCGTTGTTGCCCTTAACTGTTTCTTCCTCATCAATATGTATGGGCAACCTCCCAATGATTAGATCCTCTTTTGAAAAAAGGATCTCCATGCCCTCTTGTTCAGGAATATGAGATAGAGGCCTTGACTCTAACAAGGTATGATGCAATATGTTAGCCTCTTCCATGGTTTTATGAAGTGGATTTGAGTTTATAGTTTCCTCCATCATATTCAAGGTTTTTGTTTTCTTGGGTTTGTTTGGTTCCACCACATGTGTTTCAAAATTTTTTCCATCAAATATTCCCACTAATGTCTTAGTGAACCTAGCATAAGAAGAAGTATTTGCATTCTTCAAAGAAAAAGACTCAAATATCCACCATGCATAGGCATTACCTCCAAAATGCAGCGCTGCAACTTTGATGGCTTCATCTTCAGAAATTTGGTGTTGCTGCAAATAGGTGTCTAGCTCCTCCACCCAAGCTCTAGTTGAACATGTAGGTGAACCATCAAAAGTAGATAGGAAAAATATACTCATATTATGTAGTTTTATTCTCTCCAGCTTGATCTTGAAAAAATCTAGACAAGTGATATGACTTCTAAACTTCTGAGTTTGAGATTCATACTCTTGCATAAAATTACTAAGAGTTTCCCCCCTAGTCATTCCTTCTTCTTTCCTCTCTCTCATGGAAAAACTAGGCATGCGACTGCGCTTTGCATTATATTGTGTGGCAGTATGCTCACACTCCTCATATGGAAATCTAGAGTTTGAATCAGATCCAAAATCTCTTGGAGATTCTATACACATCTCCCTTCTCATCTTCTTGAGATCTCCATGAATGCTCTACAAAGTTTGAGAAAGAAACTTTTGAAGTCTCTCCTCTTTTCTTCCTCCAAAGAATGGAGTCTTATTTTTGTCTTTTCTACTCATATTCTCTTCTTCATGTCTTCTTGATATCATATTGGTTGAGATTCCACAGTGTGAGCCAAGATTATGCTCTGATACCACTGTAATATCCCAAAAGGGAAAATTCAACAATATTGACCATAAAAATGTTATTTTCAGAAAATTATGCTATAACAGAGGAAAATAACACTTTTATCCCTTATAATATGTATTTTGGCCCTCAAATACAAAAGGGGATCAGGAAAAAATCCCTTTTACTAAGTTAAACATACCTCCTAGATCCAATATGGCCTAAAAGCACCCAAAACCCCATGACTTGTACCATGCAGAATTTCTGAAGCACATGACTGCATAATTTAAAGAGGATATCTGCAATAATATGATAAAAAACCATATATCTAAAGTTTTATTAGGCAATATGCTGAGGAAACAAATATCTAGCCTCTTCAATACATGATTGAGATAACTCGGCAAGGGTTTCTTGAAAGCAGAAGTATAAAGGAGAAGATCTATAAATCCAAATATGAAATAACACAATTTTACTGCAGCTTAACATACATATAGCTGAATTATACAAGAAATATATGAGGATCCCCTTTGGGAGCCTTCCGAAAGAATTCTTGACCCTTTCCTTAGGGAACTAGCTCAAAACCAAGGGGTTTAACCCTGAATACAAAAATGCTGGAGTTGCAGTCTCAAGACTGAGTAGCAGTTGCAACTCAATAACTGGATGGAGATTGTTGTAGATGATGCACAATATGAACAAATAAACCTCCTCCAATGGATATTCCAAGTGAAAGGCTGATCCTAACACTGAAGATCTCACCCTCCAAACAACCTGCAAATGCTCACTAAAAATAACACAATCACTGAGGGATACTGTGTTGTAGGTGAAAGAAAATATGTTGGCCAAGTGCCAAGATCTGAAATATGCTCAAAGGGATTTCTCACTAATCTCCCAAAGGAAGGAAATCTTCCTTCTCTGAAAAATAAGCTCTGGAAGTGGTGTTGTGGAACCTCCATTGCAACACCCTGCAACACAATGTTATACTACTGCAGAAATAACGTTGTAGCTTAAGGATGATGCTTGGCCTCAAGCATGAATGTGGAGAAATGAAGTACAAGCTCCTTCAAGAGGCCTCTCTTGAAAGGAGAAGGAATTCCTAAATAGGAATGCCTTGTGCTAAGCAGCACAACAACTCTTCTAAACAACAAGAGAATGCACAATAGTCTAACCAGGCCATACAATCAATAATCAATAACATGTCTTCATATGGCTGCCTTGCCCTCTTTAAATACAAATGGAAGCCCTTGCACCTTGGGTCCCACTCATTAGGGTTTCCTCCACCAAGGAATCTTCCTCCCACTATCTCTGCGCTGTTTCTAAAGATGATCTCCACCTCCTATCCCAGCGCTGTTGACTTGGTCAAACTTGACCTTGTCCACATGAAAAAGTCCCTTTTCACACATGAGGGTGTGAAATCCAGCTCCTATGATGATCCATTTTCACATTATGAGGGATTTTATTCATATTTTTAATATGCATGGGCCTCCTTACCCATTTATTCAACTTCTAGGTGACAAAAACAAAATCAATATTCCAATTAGTTGCATGCTAAATTTGGAATATTACATAAAATGGGCCTCCTAAGGAAAATGTACAACCAAAATAAACTTTATGAAAACCAATATGATTCAAGATCATGATGTCAACCATGGGGGATGATACACCATTTTTGGAGTAAAAAATTAAAAATATTAAAAAATAAAACTACTTTTTCAATTCATATTTTCAACTTCTCTCCCTAAGGGTTTACTCAAATTGCGGGCTGGAGTACTCGTTGGATGAAAAATTTAATTTCTCATTCAAGGAGTACCCATGTGGTATACTTTTGATGGAATATACTACACGAAAAATGAGAAATACATGAAAAAACGTGATTGAAATCACGTTTTTTTCATGTATTTCTCATTTTTTGTTTAGCGGAGTCCATCAAAAGTATGCAACATGGGTACTCCTTGGATGGGTAATTAAATTATGCATCCAAAGAGTATTCCTGCTCGAAATTTTAGTAAAGCCTTAGGGAGATAAGTTCAAAATACAAGTTGAAAAAGTAGTTTTTTCTATTTTCCCTCTAAAATTTGATGATGTAATCAAATCTTATTTTATTATTTCCACTATTATTTTATAATTTTTGTAGGAGGCCCATTTTAGACCTCAAAATTCCCCTAATGTGTGCATGAATGGGTCATATATTGTTCACTTAGTTAAGTATGTAATTTGTAGAATATGGTACTACAAGTTTGCAAAGGATGTAGGTGTCAACTCATCGCTTATGGCTCTGAAGAACAAAGGTGAAGGAGAATGAAGGGTGACAGTTTAGGACACTTGTGGTGTAGATAAGGTACAAAAAAACTGCATATTATGTTGATGCTTTTGGTGTACAAAAATATCCTTAGTGGGGAGGATTGATCCAGGTGCCTCCAGACACCCTACGGAGACCAAGAGGGCTCAGAAATTGTGAAAATTCAAAGTGGTTGGATTTCTCTCAAACCAGGTTCAGATTGAATCACTTGTCGCCCCGATTCCAACAGTGTGAATGGATCTCCAATTCAAGCATGTACGGAGAAGTTAGAGGGATTCAAATTTTTGGTCAAATTTGGGCAGTGGGGCAGGTTTAAGTGTCCCACAAATTCATCGTCAACTGACATCAAACCTAGCACCCGAAAGTGGGTGACATTGTGGCCTCATTAAATTTCCCAATAACCCTTTTTTTCAAAAAAAATAAAATTAAAAATTATGTTTAATATATATATATATATATATATATATATATATATATATATATATATTAAATGGGGTGGCGGGCCACCACCCCCCCAACAACCATATACCAAAATTTATGGGTTGCGGGTTGTCACCCCTGCAACCCCACTCACCATATAACAAGTCGAGGTTAGGGCCCGACTGACCGGGGACCCTATCCCACACATACATAATATGGCACCATATTAAAATGGGCCGGTGAGAATCGAACCTGCCCGACCACGTAGGTCGGCCCGATCGACGAACGGCCCAACCAATCAAATAATAACAACCAAATAATGTTCCCCAATTTAAATTCAAACCAAAATTCCATGGTTAAGTTTTCTCAATGACCCATTACTATAGTACACAAAAAAAACATATATAACACCATTTTGGAGTGAGCGGGATTTGAATATGACCCGCCTTCATGTTATCTGCCAACGTTACCACTAGGCCAATGACTTATTCGTTGGTAACTCTGCAACTAAAACATATAAAATACCTCTCCATTTCATTTGACAAGGGCAAGGTGAACCAACGGAGGTGGACCAGTAGAGCAGTAAGGTGGAACCATGTGTGCGCACATTTTTTGAGGTAGAGAATCTTTTGCAGAGATTATTCCTTGATGACTGAAAGATTCCATGGGGAGGTAAACTATCATTTTGTCAGAATGATATGAAGTTTACAATCATTTTAACTAGAATTTCATAGGGAACACGATGGTAAATTCAGAATTGCGTTCTGAGCAACATATTTTCATATTCCCAATAGAACAAAATATTAGTGAATCTTGAGGGCATGAAGAAGATTCCTTGAGGCCCAAAACTTGCCAAAGTCCATTTTTGACAAACTTTATGTCTATTTTACATGTCTCGGTGAAAGGAATCTGATGGTGATGTCCATTTCAGGAGCAGAGCTTCCCATTTTCAACATTTTTCCAGATTGGAGTGACAATGTTAGATTCTCAAGTGTGGACAGTCAATCCTATGCCCCTCGACGCAACGAATTAGATGGTGTAGCCATATTTAGAAGTTGAGCATCCAGTTCTTCAGCCAACTTTAGGGGCTGAGGTATATGTAGTTTGATCATGCGCCTCTTTTTGTTGTGAGATGTATTATGTGGTCTAGATCTTTTCTTGATGCATGTTGTGATATCTTTGTTTTTGCTTCATGTGAGATTATGTCATGCTGATAGGAGGTCCATTATGAGTGAGAGTTCTTGTAGTGGAATATCTCATGGAGAGATAAGCCATTAATGTCGAGGGCACATATCCTTGTATGACAGAGAATATCATCCATGTACATCTCACCATTTCCTACACTATATGAAGTGACCTACCCCATTTTGACATCGGGACCGAAGACGTATCCCACACTGAGTGAATTCCATTATCACCGTCTCGTGTTCTTATGTTGTTGATGGTTGTCTTGTTTCCTCTTATTTACAACATGCATATTTTTTCCTTCATGCTCTTTTAAAATTAAATTCTAACAACATCAAAAAAGTAAAAGATCATGGGTAAATCTGGTAGCTGACCGACCCAGATCACCCAACATGATCAAACTTGAAACACCAGATAAATAATTTGTAATATAAAAAATATTTAGGAGGCTCGAGGATTAAGTCTTGAGTACCTACAAGATTCAATATAGATTACTAAAGGAACATTGGTCATAAAAAACACAATATACGACCAGTTGTGGCAGTTTTACTCTAATAACCTGAATTGAGGGAATTCCATAAGCAATGAACACTAAAAAATAATTCTAGATGTCTACTAAATTTTTCAATTGTATTACCAAACACCTCAATACCACTAGAAGGAGGTCCAAAAATCCACATAAACTCTCCAATAGCCTCATGCAAGCATCAATTAGTCAAATAACTAGCTACAACACCATCAACAAGAGAAAAACTAGGGAAATATTACGAATGCAAAGTCATAACCCTTCCTTACAAGTTCATATTAGTTCAAAAAGTGTTATAAATGCATAAAATAAGAGGTTTTATGGGATAAGTTTGGTTTAGTAGTCTCGACCACCTTTATTATTGAACTATAATCATCTCCTTCATCCATCACACGTGTGGAGGAAAAGAAAAAAAATGGTGATAAATCCAATAAGTGGACCAAATTTCCTACTCATCACATGATTTGGTATGTGAACGTGGTAGGTAGGGGCCAGCTCACATAATGCATTGAGCCCATCCTCTCAACCACCAACCACATAAGTCAATTTCATTAGCCTCATTTCACATAAACATTTTATTTTAAACCGAAGGGAGGCTTGCAACTACCATTGAAGGATGAACTACCCAAACCATCAGTTTCATAGACTGCTATGGACAAGCTACAAGACATGTAAGCATGTGCTACATGATAACTATAATGTTATATTGGATAATTACAAGGTGTTATATGATACTTCCAGGGTGCTAGAGGAAAGTCCAAAGAACTATAGGAAGCTTGATTCTAAGCATGATTTCCACTCAAACCCTACAATTCAAAGAGAAGCATCAGAAAAGGGGTAAGTACAAAATATCCTTGCCACCTTTTTATGAAAAATATTGCAAAACCCTTAAATTTTTTAGATATGTAGTTTTTTCTACTCTAATTTTGGGCAAGAAAGAGAGTGAAGTCTGGGTGTGTTTGATATAATCATGATAAGAGGATGGAATTCTTTTCTTTTAGTTGCATTATAAAATCTTCCCCCTCCTTGGCATTATAAACAAACTGTTCACTTCATTTGTACGTCAATAACCCTAATTGCATAGAAATTTATAGAACCCTATAACAAAGGAAGGGGAATTTCTGGTCCTACTTTGGAAAAACCTATATTGATACTATGAGGGCAGGATTCAACCATAGGGAGCCCATAGATCCCTCTAGAATTCATAAAAAATGTAACGTTGGGGACCTCTTTGCCAATCACTAGTGGTTTTGGTTTTCTGAGAGATTTAGGGGTTATGATGATGATATCACTTGAGAGTTTTCTTTGAGCCTTCAGCCATAAGGAGAGTATGATGCCATGACCATAGTAAGGGGACTCATTATTCACTTGAGTGAGGAATTCATCACCCAATTCACCACAATTCCCTTAGGGGTGAGGTGGAGGAAAGAAGAAAGGATTGAGACCATAACAACAAATAAGAACTTATTCCTCAACTACAAGGAAAATACCTTGTAGTGAAGGTTATAATGGAGGTTTTTAGTGTTATAAAATCAGGAAAAACTATAAAAAATGCATCCGCTAAAACATTCATTTGTAATAGTGTATTTTTTAGCAGATATTATAATGGAACTTCATCATAACTGAAAAACTTTGGGTGACCAAAGGTTTTAGCAAATGTTTTTTTTGTGTTGTGCAATTAATGGGAAAAGTAGCATCGGGGCTACATACATAGCTAAAAGTGTTGAGGCGTTGAATAAAAAGAACAACGATTCCTAAAATGTATACTTCCAAAGTGTGTATACATAAAAGAATTCCCTAGGTAATTCTTTTAAGGAGCGACATTGAGGCATGCAAAAAAATATTGTAGACCCAATGTTTTTCTTTAAAATCGCAACACCAATGTGTATTTCTTATATAAAAGAACCAACGCATTGAAATTATAAAATGACTCGTGTTGTTAACTGTACTAATTTAGTGGGGCTAGAAATAATAATTTATAGGATATTGACGTTAGTTGAATGAAATCACTATTGTTTTCAATTAATGCACCGGGGCATTAATTGAAAATAATATTGGTGCTTGAAGAAGTAAACATCCCAGTTATGTAATTTTCTGAAAAGGAATCGATCAAGAAAAAAATATTTCATCACGGTGATTTCATATAACATAATGCACGAGTGTGTGTTTATGTTATGGATGCACCAATTTTTTCGTATGATATTTTCTCTTTTTTAGAAACATCGGCCTCTGAGAGTGAAATTATTGTAATTTTAAAATTTGTTATTCATCGAAAAATCAACATATATCTTATAAAAATATTAATATTAATTTAAAAAAAATTAGTGAATTTTTATATGATGTTTGGATGAATTTGTTATACTATCATATTTTTCACCTCTTCATTATAATATTTAATAATCCATATATTTAATGAGTGGTGTAACATTTCACAGTGACATTGGATAACACAATAGAATAAATTAAAATTTATTTTATTATTTATCAATAAGAGGCAATTTGTCACACAAAATGGTATTTTTGTTGGTAACCCCTCGTCTTCCAATTGTGACACTATGTGCATTACATTAAACAAAATGTCTAATTTTCACAGATAATTATTTCAAAAAATACAACAAGTTGCATCGATATCTAAAGAGATCATCATTCTTCGGTGAAACTTTTGTCAGTGCCCAAGCTACTTCCATGACTTGGTTTATTTGGATGGATGTTTTTTTTATTGCATGATTGTTTGCTTCTTCTTGATATTGTTCCATATGTAAACATAAAATTAAAGTGTAATGAGAGTATCTGCATTGGTGAGAATAATGAAAATTGAAATAAATAATAGATATCAATGTAAATTGAATATAATTGTACGATAGAAAGAAGTGACTCATAAACTGTATATATGGTTTCAAAACCAAGTCTCATGCCTTTTTGCAACAAGTATTCTACTAGCGTAGTTCCATACTTTGTTTTCTGCATGTTTTAAATCACATTATAAATCATACATTTAATATAAAGGATTTTTTTTTCTATTAATTATAAACCGAGAGAAGTAAAACAACATAGATAATTACAAATTCCATAATTAATTTTGGATATGCCAACATATACTCACAACCCATATTTAAGCCAATTTCAACCAATTCTTATGAGGGCTCTTCTTTGTATGTCAACACCTATTTGTAGACATTCAAGGATGGTTGTTGTAAAACCACTAAAAATATACTAAAATTAAACCTTGAGTTGTTATAAGGAAATATTAATAATTACTCACAAATTTTGATATCAACCATTTTCTTCCTTGACGTCCTGTTTTATGTCTTGAATGAGTTCGATTTTGTTTTTCTTCTCTACAAGAAAATAATTGAAAATTAATATTTGATGCTAAATTATTTCTATATATGTATAAATTCAATCATGATTATATACATTTGAAGCACGTTTAATTTAGATATGGATCCTTCTATGATGCAATTATGTCCATTTCTTTGGCCATCTCCTTCTACACTTTTTGAACATTCCTACTAGCATGCTTTGCATATCAGCTCGTTTATCATTTTGGATTTTCATAATCTTCCTAAAAAAAAGTAATAAAATATTTTTATATTGATATATTAAAACTAAATATAACAAAATTGATATTAATAAATGAATGGTTTCTGGTAATACATACATATAATTCTAGAAAATCATTTTAATTTGGAAAAATAACTTTTGAATGGTTCTTTTTTTGTTGTTGTGTGTTTTTGGTATTGCAAGTCTCAGATGTCTCATTGAACATTGCTATGGAAATGCTTCCTATAGTTTAGATATAATTTGATTCTTGGAATCATGGGATTGATTTTTGTATTGTAAGTGGAAAGCATGTCTATACATTCATTTTGATAGATACGTCATAGTTTTGTAAAATCCCCCACGACTCCTCCCCCCGCCCTCCTCTTTTCATTATCCTCCAACACCACTCCATATGAGCTAAGGATCAATTCATCGTCATTTACATGTTCTATAATTTTTGTTTTCTTAGAACAACATTGATGTTTTCCTTCGTTGTTGCTCCCTGTAGACAATTAAACGTATATGAGTTAATAGATTGTTTGAAACATGTTATATAATATTCTTAACTATATTATTAATGAAAATTCAAATAAAAACAACTCATATTGAATAGTATATTGTTATTCAACTAATTCATCCTTATGCAATTTTTATATCATCCTTTCACAATATTTTACACTTAGATTAGAAATGATATTATCGACATTCTTCATTTTATGGCTCAACATGACACACACTAACCAATACATATTAGTTAAACTTACATTGTTCAAACATATTAATTTTGTAAATAATTTACAAAGAACTTTCCTTCTTCACTTTTTTCGATGTGAAATCATTATGTCAATCAATATTTTTGTTACTTAACACCTTTTAAGATATTTTTTTATCAATATACAACATACTCTGTTGAAGAAAAAATGCATTAAATAAATTTTATACATAAATCAAATAATTTTCAGCCAAAAAGAGCTCTTGTAACTGGTGCATTTATTTTACTAAATGCATCGATGTGTTTAGGCCATTAAACACATTAAGAATTTAATTGTTCATCACCGTTAGCAAAAGTATTATTTTTAAATAATTTTTTATTATGATGTTGTGATTTGTAATGATAAACACACCACAATGACTTAATGATGCTACTAGAAAGAGGCAGACAGGTGTGTTATATTACATCAGGAGCATCGATGAACAAATTGGATAGAGCCAGCAGGGTGACAATACACCGGTGTGTTTTATTACATATATTGCACTGATGCATTATATTACATCAGCACAATACGAAACATAAACCATTTTTTTTTTAATTGGACAAGGCCGACAATGTTTGGAGATAATTCAATAAGTTATCCCCCTACTTTACATGTAAAATTCCGTATATATAGTAAGCACACAAACCCATTAAATATAAAATTCTTAAAATGAAAAACCCTAATTGTAAAGTGGAAGAAGAAGCAATGGTTAATGTAAGTATTATTATTTATTTATTTATTTATTTATTTTTTATTTTTTTTCAGAATTTGAATTAAATTTAACTAGGAACAAAGATTTACTAGTAAAATCAATAGTAAATTTTTATTATGCAAGGTTTTTAATATTTTATTTTTCTAAATTGTGAATAAATCTAACAAACATTGTAAAATAAATTAAACAGTCAAATTTAATTTTTTTTTCTATGTAGGGTTTTGAGTGAATCAGCATACCTTTAAAATATTTATATTTTTGTGGTTCCAAAATATTTTTCTCCTCCACAGTGCTCCCAGTATGTATCTTTTGCAAATGATATCTCCTTTGATTAAACCCTAACAAAAATTGTAAAAATATTTATTAGTAAAATCAACCATAAAAATTAATGTTTTTACTATGCAGGGTTCTGAGTGAATCACCATACCTTTCAAATTCTAATATTGTGAATTGTTATGTTGCTCCAAAGTATTTTTTTACTACATAGTGCTCCTAGTATGTCTCTCTTGCAAATCACTCCCTTGAAATTTTGGGGAAAATAATGAAATAGTGAGTAAGTTTTTACTATTCAAAAGGCTTGATGAAATTAGATTTTGAAAAATCAATTTCCACTCACTTTTTAATTAAAAAAAAAATCACATTGTTTTTCTCACTTAATCCAAACATGAGTGAATTATATAGTAAAGAGCATCGTTTCTTTTACAATTAAACCACACAGACAGTGTTGGGGCACCTAAAATTATTTAACGCACAAACATGATACAAATTTTTTTTTTCTAAAATCCAAAAATGGTGGGATTAATATTTTAACACAATGGTGTTGTTTGTATTTAAATGCATCAATTTTGTAATTGTTATAAGAGCATCAGCATGGTAGAATTCATTTTTATTTTCAAAATCCCAGAAACATGTGTGTACCGGTGTTTTTTTTATTTAAACACATTGGTGCATTTTTTTACAAGAGTACCAATATCATAACATGTTTTATATTTTTTGGAATGTTGGAAACTGATGCATGTATTATTGAATGCCCTGATTTTATTATGATTTAAACACATCAATGCGATTTGTTCTAATAAGCGCACTGATAGGGATTAAAAGCTATCTGAAGTTTTATTTTCATATAAAATGGAATATTAATCTAAATTTATCCTTTAGGACACATCCACATGAATTGTAATAGTTCATAGTATACATTTTCTACTTAAAGTTTCCTTATTCTTGAAAAATGGTTTGAAACCTATATTGAAATTCATATTGTGATTATATAGTTCTCAAAATTAATTTTAGATATGCACAAGAAATTTTATTTCTTATTTTTCTCAAATGCAGGGACAAAATATCAATAATATAAAATGGAAAATTCTTCAAATTCCATCTCGTTCCATATTTTTGATCAAATTTCTTCACGGAGTTCTCCATTTCCATATCCAGTAAGTTCAAATTTTATTTATATATCTATATCTAATTGATTTTTTTTTTAATTGATGTCGATTTGAATAAATATATATCCAAATTTGTAGGATCCTAATTCAGAATTGAGTTCATATGAAAAAAATATTCCTCCATTTCAAAAAGTTCGGAAGCTCTTATTATGAAAAAAATATTGCAAAGAGTTGGTAGATGAAAATAGATAGCCTCTTCACCCTACCAATTAGAACATGGCATCTTCTAGTCACAATCCTGGATCAACAATGGTAATAATTATTTAGTATAATGTAATTTCAACAAATCAATTGAATTGAGTTGCTTACTAATATCATTGATATTGTACTAATGACGTTGAATATTTTCTAAAATTAGGATTCTAGTGATGATGAGCGACCCAACTACTATATTTTAGTGCACCCCACTAAAAAACCAACTCAAAAGAAGGTTGCACAAAGAGAAAGACTCAGAGAGGAATTATACAAAGAATGGTTGAACCAACCTCCTATTCAATTCCCACCACATCTGTATTTACCAATTAGGACTGACCACAATAAAAGTGGTTCTTCATCACAAGTTGGAAATGGAGGCAATCAAATAGAGGTTGGTATGTATGATTACTTAAGGGATACAATGACCGTGGAGGAAATTTTGTTAGATGCATTCTAGAACAATGAGCTAGGGGATGATCTTCATATCACTAACCCTTATTCGAAAGCCTAAAATATACTTCCACCACCCCTCTCTTTGGACTTGGAAACAAGTCAAAGTATACTTTGTTGGCGAAAACAATGTTTCTATATAAGTTTAAAGAAAATTTTGGCATGTCGAATGCATGTTTATTGGAAATATTGAGGTAATTCACTTGCATGATCGATTAATTCCATTATATTTTGAGAAATATTTCCACACAGTCAACATTAAAAATGGTTTATTTTATGAACATTAAATATTGACATTGTATAATTATAGTTCCCACAAAATTCAGGTTATTCCAAGATAATATTCTTCCGTGTGATAATGTCTTTCTAGGTAGCTGTGAAGTGGCAAGGCAAATGTTGAAAATGTTAGGTTTTGAGTACATATCATATCATGCACTTCTGAATGGTTGTATTCTATATAGATGATAGAATCTAGACAAAGATATATGTCCAGAATGTAGGCAAGAAAGGTTTTTTAATTTAAAAAAAAAGGTAAATCAATGGTTCTCGTCATAATATATTAAGGAACATGCCTATAATCCCAAGGATTCAAAGGCTCTTTCATTGCCAAGAAATAGTTATGTAGCAGGGATGGCATGCCTCACACATAAGTGAGTTGGGATTTATGTGAATCCCAACATATTCCATATCCATGAAGCATATAGGATACATGGCCTAATAACCTAAAGGATGAAGTACGAAGTCTATGACTTAGCATAGCCATGGATGGCGTATACCCATATTCCCTCTCAAACACGAATTATTTTTTTTGGCATGTAGTAGTCATAAATAACAATATTCCCCCATGGTTTTCCATGAAGAATTAACATCTTATGTTGACTCTAATAGTCTGTGGTAGAAAATAAGTGAAGAATATGGATGTCTATTTACAATAATTGTTAGATGAATTGAAGGAATTACGGTAAGGGATACATGTGTGTGATGTATCAAGACATGTCAGAACAGAGAGGAGTTTTACATTGTATAGCATATGCTCTCACACCATGCATGATTATCCAGGCTTGTGAGTTTTCTCTGGTAAATTACATTTTTATTTATTTGTTTATATACATAAAAATAATGTTTCACATATATTTAATTTAATTCGCTGAAATTTTTTTGATCTTCATGGACGATAACGTGTCGACTTGTATACAATAATTTCACAAGTCTTTTAACATAAGGGAATCATGGATGTAAATTTTTTGCACCTTCTCTAAAGGCTAGGTGGTCTCACCACTTATGAAAGGTAGTGTACAACCGCTCCAGGGTATTCCTCCCAAAAGAAAACACTTACAAAAGAGAAACATCCATTTTCAATGGTAAATCAAAGAGAACCCAAAGGCCTCCAATAATGACACTAGTTGAATGACTTGGAGCATATGAGAGAGAGAAGGAAAATAAGTTTGCAGAAATTTTCGATTAAAAAAAGGAGCGTATGTTTGATGATCAAAAATTATTTGACAAATACGTTGAGCAATTTCTCGTTGGGATGAAAACGAAATTTTCCTTTTATCAGCTCCCATATAAGGAGCATATTAAGATTTCCCACTTACTCGATCCCATGCATATATTTAAAAATGTTTCATCTTCTTTATGGAGGAACATATCATCGAAATAAAATGACACATTGGTTATTAGTAGAGATTTGATTTCTTCAAAAACTAAAAGGAAACATTGGCCAAGACAGGAAACTAGAGAGGTTGGTCCCTTTTGGTCTTTCAAAGAAGGTGATGTCCCATGGATTTTAAAGAAAGATAATATTTCTTTGGAAAAGGAATTTATAATGTGTGTGAGGGTGTCTTCTTTATATGGGTCTTCACTACGGTGTTGTTTTGCTATGAAAGACCATTTGTCGAGGTTGAAATTGCATGAACATATGAACCTTCTAAGAGTACGTATGTCAAAAAAATTATTTTATTATTATTTTTTCATTTTTATGCAATGGGATATTTTATAATTAATTTTTGTATAATGTACTATTTAATTTGTCTTAAATGGATTTTTTCATAACTTTTTGAGGACTTAGTTATCTTAAATATATTTTGTCTTAAATATAAAGATTTTTCCTTAATGCATTTTTGTCTTAAATTTTATATTCAAGACAATTTAAATAATATTAAATTTTAATTTAAAATAACCAAAATAATAAAAAACGTTTTACGACAAGAAAATATATCTTATCTTTAAAAAGTGTCTTAAAAATGCCCTTCGTGTAATAGTGTGAGAAATGTAGAAGATTGTTTAGAGCCTTGTAAATAAAGTGATCAATTGGATCATATATGCACTAAGCCATTAGCAAAAGATGTATTTGAGTTTCATTGAAGGAACTTAGGTTTTGTGAGCCTCGCTGAGACTTAGATTAGTAAACATGTTTAAGTTATGATGAATCATATCTTATTTTAGTTGTTGTAATTAAGGGGGAGTGATAAAAATATTTAATTAATCATGCATGCATATTAATCTAGAGATAAAGTTCGAGTTAGTTTGACTTCAGTTGAAATTTACAAAAGTCGAGTTAGTGTGAGTTTACATGTTGTAGTTAGCTCGAGTGAGCTTTAGTTAAGATGTTATTTATAAAGGATAAATACATCACATTAGGTCTGGCTGTAATCAATCAACATTTATTTCTTAAGAGTAATCAGCCAACAACTCATGTTTTTTAGTGTGTTTTGTATTTTCCTCCTCTATCTTTCCATCAATTACCTGCACTACACTTTATAATTAAAAATATTAATGTTAATATCTCTTCTTTAGAGAGTTTAGTGCATGTGAAAGTTGATATTGGAATAAAACCCACACTTTAGATACAAAAGTGCAAAAGTATCATATTATCCATCCCAAAGAGTAAATTCCTACTAAATTAATCATTTAATGAAATTGAGAAATAAAATTATTGAATTAATTACTGAACTAACATTGAAAATTATTGTTGCATTTAATACTTTTAATTATTTACATTTAATAATATTTTTTTATAAGTGGATAATCTCTATAATAATTTAGGTACAAGGTCAATTAACAAAAATCAAGGTCATTACAATAATATATTCATTGTGAGATTAAACTGTCACTTGCAAAAATGGAACCTACGTTGGGAGAATAGTAGTCATTCCTCCTAACAAACCAAGGTACACCTAGCTAACAAATATATCTTATTTTAGTTACTTCACTAACTAAATATTGTTTACCATTTCAGTAATTGTTTCCTCTCTCAAATATAGTAAAATACTCTTGATTCTTAGATTTTAATTTGGTCTAATAATATTTTATTATTTTACTAGATCTAGATCTATCCTATCATTTCATGATAAATAAATAGGTGTTTCCTTACTCTTTACATATTACCATTTTCATTGTTGTCATTATCATCTCTTGCTTCTTGAGCTCCGACTATTGAGTTCAATCCATATTTCCTATTTTCCCATCACAATTATTTAGAGAGAGGCCATATGTTGAAGCGTCGGGAGTAAAAGAACCCATCTCATATAGGGTGATGCTATAGAACCACATTTGTATTCTTATGCAATAGGTGTATTCTTTCTATAATGATAATAATTAATTTGTTTCCATTGATTTTCTTATGTGTATTGTTGTCATATATTTTTCAATATTTTCATATAATTTTCACATGGTTTTAACAATGTTTTTGCAAATCTCAATAACACTCCCAAGTTTCTATTTTTCTCTTTTTTTGTTTATTATCTTTTAAATTGCACAAATGGCATGTTGCATGTAAATTTTGTACTTTCCTTTAATGTATAATATTTTAAACGAGCTGCCTAGGGTTTCTTTGTAGTTATATTGGTCATCATATATTGGGTTAATAATTCAATTATGATTTATTACAAGAGATTTTGAAATTATTACGTTAATAAATATTTTTATCTTTGATTTTAGGAAGCTGAAAGATTAATGAAATAAAATTTCAATGATTGAAAATTAATTTGAGGTTTTAGATTCTTCCTCAGAATTCTTAAGACAGTTTTTTGGAACTACCTTTTATACCCTCTAAATGGCACAAATTGTAAACAATTCTCTACAATGAGGGTATCCCTATAAGGGTTTCATGGTCTGAGTCAAGAATTTGATCCTGTGACAACCCTAGTATACCATATTTATTATTCGTTTCATTTATTTTTATTATAAAAGGAATTATCCTACTTACAAACTAAGTTTAGAGTTTAAATTTAGGAAATAACCTAATGGTTTCTAAGTTTGCAGGCATAATGATGGTTTTTT
Source organism: Pinus albicaulis (assembly GCA_034641835.2). NCBI lineage: Eukaryota > Viridiplantae > Streptophyta > Pinopsida > Pinales > Pinaceae > Pinus > Pinus albicaulis. The sequence continues at coordinate 27,183 of JAXQQM020076092.1, read as the reverse complement.
AATTCAAAATATTCTCAGGTTTCATTAGAAGCAACATTGATTGAGGACACACTCTCTCTATCAATATCACACCTTTCCATAGATGTAGCTAAATACTACCAAGTATTACCTCACTACAATTTTGATCAAGTGTCTTGTTCTCTAAACATTTAGTCATATGCTAGTTTTTGATGTCTAAATTTTTTAAATATTTTTTTATGAGGGGTTATAACTCAAAAATCCTTTAGATTTTTGGTGTTCGAAATTGAAAAAAATAGTGCTCCATGTTTGTTTCATGAAATGTTCTTAACTTCCTCTCATGGATTTGTTAACTCTGGTGATGCGTCCGTTTACTAGTATCTATGATTTTTGGTGTAATGGAAATCGTGATTCCAACAAGTGGTATGAGAACTAAAGATATTGATTTCAAATCACACCTAGCTCACACTGGGGGGAAGGTTGTTGGACATTGGATAAACTCGGGCTCCCTGTCTGTTTCACGACATGTGCTTAACTGCCTCTCGTCGATCTTTCCACTCCATTGATGTCTTTGTTTACAAACACCTGCGGGTTTTGGTGTCACAAAAAATGTGATTCCAACCTTTCGCTCAAGTCCTTGTACTCCTTTGAATTCTCACTATCATTCAAATTCAGATGGTCAAATGTGACCTTTTGGGTGATCAGATTGATTCCATTTTAACCAAACACTTCCTTAGATGTGTGTTCTATTCCTCTTTATCTAGTTGTTTGTCCTTTATCGAAGATGAATATTGATGGTGGACCAATTGCACATAAAATCAAAGTACCATAATTTAGCACATAATCAAATAATTTTTTTCATCTTACTAAATTTATTTTGTACCATGATTATGCAATATTATGTCAACTATAAACTAATTAAATTCTTGTTTAATTGTTTAAATATTTATCAAAGAATGTGAGCTTTGAGCTTTGAGAGTTTGTTTTCAAAATATTTTTCAAACCATTACAATGAAATCTTCTTGCCATATCATGTAGCTCACTCCTCTAAGAAAAATATCTTCAAAAATTTATTTCCTTGAATATTAAAGTGATAATTACTTACTTGAAACCTTGTAAATTTTCAAAATTGATCTAAAAATTTAAGGACAAAAACCATTCACTTCCCCATTTTAACAAAATTTGAAAGAACAAATCCAAATTTTTGGAAAGAATTTTAAAAATTCCATTACATTCTTCAAAAACTTTAAAAACTTATCTAAAACATATACTTTAAATGAAGTGGAAATTCATGCATGAAAACATTTCATATTAAAAAATTAATTTAAAATTCTTGATTTAAATCGTGTCATACCTCTACTATTAATGGTACCCATTGTCCAGTGATTACAGTTGACTGGAACATGTGTATGAAGATTTTTTTCCTTTCTAGGTTATTGAAAATGTTACATACTCAATTGAGTTGGAAAAAAAGCGAAAGTAGTCATGCACCCCTATCATGTAAGGTTTCTATTTAGATGATCGCGCGACAATAGATACTGATCATCATATCGAGTCATATGATCCCCATATGTTTGCTTCCCCTCTTATATATGTATACTATGAACCCTATAAAGAGATGTACAGACATGATTTAATTAAATATATTTTCCTTTTTTTATCAAAAGTAGATGCATCAATGCCTAAACTAAGTGAAGTTTTATCTCACAGTACATGGAAGAAATTTGCGTTTCAAGATATTTGTTTAAAATCCAATTTAATTACTATAAAGAAAAATTTGTTATAGTCAAAACCCCTTCAATAATTGTTTATGGATCTCGTGCAATCCCAGTTTTTTCAATGGTGTTTGGACTTATTTGTAGGCCATTTTCACCTTAACATCATCACTTGCCTTTTCCAATTCCCATATCAAGGTCGTATCAATGTTCCTGTGTTTTGTTAAATACCTATTTTTTTAGTCGGGTTTGAATAGGTCGAGATTTTTGAATAGAAGAATTAGACAAAGGAAGATGACATTAAGTATGCATTCAAAGAACTCATGCAATCAAAGAAGAAATATATTGATAAGGAAGTGATTCATTCCTTTCAATATACTATTTGGTTCTTATTTCCAAACTCATACAAGGTGTGGTAGAGACAACTATATATTATAGCCTACAACTTAACATTTGTATCATTCCCTACTGACAATGTTGAAATGCACATAGATGTAATTCAAGTTTTGTACATTGTTGTGTAATAAACAATATGCATTTTTATGTATTAAATTACTAACACTTACATAGCTATGCATTATTGGATCTAACAAGTTTTGTGTAGTTAGAAAACATAGATTCAGTGACACAGGGACTGCCTACACTCAAGTTCCACCACTTCAATCAAGTAGGAGGTAATACACTAGAATTCACTCAGTTGTTAGATCTCAAGAATATGACTAAGTTGTAAGCATGCATAATGCAATGGTGGAAAGCCATGTGCAAAAAAGTCTCAACGTCATGCTGACATTTTAAAACTGCACACCATAAAATATTTTAATCTTCTTTCAAATTACCATTCTGATAGAGGTAGATCAAGAACTAGGAAATTTTGTTTTCATTGATTTTCATTTCTATCATCCACAATTCTAAATATGAAAGTAAATACCATAATGTGATTTTAGTTGGTAACAATTGCATCACATCCCACACTAACGAAATTCATGTCTTTGCATTTCCTTGACCACCAACTTCCATACCATGTTATGACCCAACGAACAACAAAACAAATGGTTTCTCTTGGTAATAATATTTTTTTTGTTTCTTGGATTCTGCCAATGATGGATTTTATCTGTTACCTTGACCTTCTGATCACGTGTCAGGGAAAATAACACTACTACATGAAGGGGGTATTTAAGATGAAATAATCATTTGATATTAAGCTTAAAATTTTATCTTAAATATAATTCTTATTCAATTTTTTTATATTTTTAATTATTTTAAATAAAAAAGCGTTGCACCCGTACATAAACCTAGCTGACCCAAAAAGGGAAAATATGTCTCTAGTGTGATTTGAGCCTTTATGGAGAGGTTAAAAACTTTTATCAACTCCCCATGCTAGACTCAATTGACAAAATAATATTTTGTGTAACCAAGACCCCCACTCCATAACGAAGGGTAAAATATTCCTCGTGGCTTACAAATAGATTGAAACAACAATCGGTTGATGAAGAGAGAAACATGTTTATTTTTTTATTTATGAATTACTTTGTTGTTTATAATATGTATTTATTACTAACATAATGTTTGTGTAGCATATCCAACTTAACTCCCTAGTTGCAGATATGCAAGTAATGACTAATGGTCTTCAAAAATTTGAGCAAGGAATCATTACATTAGAGATAGATTGTTATGTAACTAGCTCACAAAATTATAACAAAATATAGATCAATGGCTTGAAAATAAGCCTCTTCAATGGGACAACCTCCTTTTACATCAAATAAATAAAAAATTCTTGAATGATTAAAATGACAAGAGCTCCTTGGTATATATAGGAGTCTAATGGATCATAATATAATTAGGGCCTACATAACAATAAAAATGTAAGGGAACAACAATAAAAATTGTGGGATTGTATGGGGAACAATACTAACAATAGTGGGCCTCTATAGGAAATTAAAATAACAACATGGGGGCTACACAAGTATTATATGGACCTAACATGCCTCTCCCATGTGAAATATTCAGCAGATATGTTATTCCACTTAATGAGATACTCTAACATTGATTGATTTTGTAACTACCATATTCCTTTTTTGTGATTAATTCAAGATAAAATATAAATATTCCTTCCTCATCAAATTCTGGGAATATAGTTTGAACTATAAGCTTGTCCATAATGACCTTCTTCAAACATGAAACATGGAAAACTAGGTGTATTTGTGAAGATGCGGGTAGCTTAAATTTTTATTCCATAGTAACAATAATTTGCGATAACTTATAATGGCCATGGTACTTGGGTGATAATTTATTATCCTTCCTAGCTTGCTTGAGTGACATTTTTTTTTATGGTTGTAGCCATAAAAATACCTAATTTCCTAGATAAAAAGTTATTTCTCTAAGATGATGATATGCTTGTTGCTTCATTTGATTCTGTGCTAGAGTCATATTATCCTTTAATATTTAGAGAAATTTTTGTTGATTCTTGATGTGATCTTCCATTTCTTGAACCTTATAATTGTATCTTAGATATTATGTGATTGATGGTGGATGATATCCATAATGTTCCATAAATGTGGTGTTTTTGCTTCGATATGGAAGGAAGTGTTATACCACCATATACATAGGAAGAAAGATATACTTCCAAACATTTGTTCACTATCTCAGTTTTCCCATTAGATTGAGGATAATAACATGAGATATGATTCAATTGAGTACCAAGACAAGAAAATAATTATGTCCAAAAATTTGCAGTGAAAATGGGATCTCTATCACTTACAATAATATTTGGGTTTCCATGTAACTTTTGAATTGTTTAAAAAATCACTCTATTGACTATACTCACTTTGAAATTATGAGATAGTGCATAAAAGTGTGCATACATGGTAATTCTATCAACTATCACAATGATTACACTTTTTTCTTTAGACTTGGGCATACTTATGATAAAATCCATTGATACCTCCTCCCAATGCTTAATTGGAATGGCTAATGGTTGTAAAAGGCACGGTATTTTAATTGCATAAACTTTAATTTGTTGGGAATCCAAACACTTGGACACAAACTTCTAAATAACATAAGGCCATCCCAAAATAATTCCTTCTTGAGGTTGTGGTAAGTTTTTAAAAATCCTGAGTTCCCTCCTATAGGAGAGGTGTGTAATTCCTATTGGAATTATGGATAATGTGTTGTCCTTGATGGAGACCTACTTAAAAAATATGTCCTTGATCTCAACATGGCGATAATATGATGAGTGTGGAACTATTGCAGATAGCATGTTTGATGGTACAAATATTTCAGAATATATGAAAGAGAAATGACAGTTCAGTTACATATGGATGAAAAAGGTGATGTTTGAAAAGAATATGTGGTTCGTGTGAAGAAGGGTAATGTACATAGGCAAGTCCTATGAACACAGGTCGCGTACATAATCTGAACCATGGAATTATGGATACCAAGGGTCATTACCATGGTAATTTCCCATAATATTGTGTTGACAATGTGTATTTGATCCCGTTAATAAATACTAACAACATTACAAAGGGGTTTACCTAAGGTATTGGATAAGGAAAAAGCTATATAAGGAGATGAAGATCAAGGTGTTAAGTTTGAAATTAATGGTTTATTAATGCATGATTTGATCTGAAATAGGTGTGTACCAGGGATGAAGGATAAGGCTCAAATATGAAAGATATGAAAGTGAATTGAGCTCTAATGGTTATACTTGACTCGTTTGTTTATGTTTGAGTATATAATGATGCAAAACCTATTTGAATGTGTTTTAATTTTATATTTGTTTTTATTTTATAAGTTGAAAAAATTATATTATGTTTCCGGTGAAGCTTGGTCTCAGTAATTTAAGGTATGTACATATTTTTTCTTCAGTAAGGTTGTGAACATAAATAGATATGGTTCAATATTGTCACATATAAATTATATGATTATTATTCAGTATGTTTTTATATATATGTGGGTGTTATAAATGGTAATTACGTACTTTTAGGTCCCTATAATACTAGTGTATCCCCTTATTGTTATTATTAGTGTAGCCCCCTTATTGTTATTGTTGTTTCCTTACATTGTTATTGTTATTTCGGCTCTTATTATATTGTCACCCCTTAGACTCCTCTATATAGAAAGGAGGTTTTTTCATTTGAATCATCAAATAATTTTCCATTTATGTAATGTAAAGGAGGTTTCCCCCTCTAAGAGTATATTTTTAAGTAGTTGACATATTATTTCTATTGTTTTATGAGCTAGTTTCATATTTTTCTGTGAGGCTTGAGAAGCTGAAATTTCGACTACATGGAGAGTAAATCTTAGTGAACTTTGTGTAAATATTTGAGATATTGGTTCACTATATTTTCGAAGATATGATCCGAGGAAGTTAGGGTTTTTTCAGGCTTCATAATTCAGTCTCTATCAAGTGACTGAGGGAAAACCATAATAAATTTCATTTCCAACATCAGATTGGAATTTTGTAAAAAGTGAAAGAAATAACACAGAATCTATTTCCATTTGAATCAATTTTAGTTCTGAAGGTTGAAATAGTGACACGTGGAACTCTAAAATTTCGTTGTACTGAACTAGATTATAATCAGGCCATCATGGGAGATCGAGCATAACTATTTCTTGAAGAGTCCAATCTTGGTCTGACTTGCGGGGTTTGAAAGAAGACTCATAGGGCTATCACAAGACAAAATTTATGACCTTGGAAATACGAAATTACAAATATACAAGATATTCAAGATAGATATCCTACAAAGAATGAAAAAAGGTGTGTATTTTTTTAAAATTGCATAAATTTTCTTTGAAAAATTAGTTCAAAGAGATTCCAAGGGAATATTGAAGCATATATCTCATTATTGGGTTCTAAAATTCCTCCCAAAAAAATATTCCACACCCGTTAATCCCTCAAAAATCTCTACTATGACGCATGAAGAGGAAGAATTGCAACATGATATATCAAAATTATGGGACCAAGTGCAAAAAAATTCACTCTCACAAAGAGAAACCAAAGATGAAGTAAAAGGTGACATGGATGGCTCAAATGGAAACCAGGATGGTTTAAAATCCAACACATAAGATAATATTAATGGTTTTAAGGATGGCATGGAAGCTAATATGGATGGTTTGAAGAATGGAATGGAAACTAAGATTGATGGTATAGAAGCAAAACTTGAAGGTTTGAAGTAAGGTTTGACAAAGTTGCTACAAGAAAATATTCCTATTGGGGAAAAGGTGGTAGAGGGAACTCATGATGAGAAAAAAATAAATGTTATTCATGATTTCATAGACTCTAACATTGGATTGAAGACCTACCATATCCCAAATATTGATATGATGAAGTTTCATGGAAAGGATATCCTAACATGGATACTACATATGGAGCCATATTTTGATCTCCATAATGTGAAAAAAAAGGGTACACGTTCCAACATTATATTTATAACCCAATGATTTTTTATGGTATTTTCTCTCGTAAATAAATTGTCACTTGGTCAATTTTTATAGAGGAAATTATAACACATTATGATGATACAAAGAGAAACACCTTCTTTAGCCAATCGATAAATCTCAAACAAAAGGGTTCAATGGTGGAGCACATCGAGTACTTCCAAAACTTAAATATAAGGGTAAATAATATTCCATAAGAGCATAGGATTGATGCCTTCATAGGGATTTTAAAGGGTAACATCTAACATGAGGTTCACCTTTTGGAACCTGATTCATTGGAGAAGACATTCAAGTTGGCAAGAAAAATTGAAAGAAAAATTATAGCGATAAGGAATCATACCACTCACAAATATAAATATGGAATTTTTTCTACTCTTAGCCTTCCACAACCTACAAGGATGAAACCACAAAAGTTGGAAGAAAATAGAGAAAAAGCGCTTTGTTATAGTTCTGATATTAAATACACTAGACAAGGAATTAACTGTGCTGATAAGAAATTATTTTACATAGACTGTGAAGAGGAGGAAGAATAAAGGAATCTGACCATATCTTGTAATGCATTGGCAAGAATTACCACTTCTCAAACTCTAAAGATAGAAGGAGATATCAATAATAAAATGGAAATAATGTTTATTGATTAAGATATTATTCATTGTAATATAGCCAAGGAATTGGATTGCTTCCTATATCCAGAACCATAGTGTCAAGTGATGGTTTCAAATGGAGGAACTATAGTTTCTTTGGGAGAATTTTTTTTGGGATGGCCTTACATCTTATATTCAAAATTTTGTGGTGGAATGTTTGGTTTTCAAAAAAAATAAAGTTGAGAAAATTATGACCCTAGATGTGTTACAACTTTTATTCATACCAAGTAAAAGTTAGGAGGAGGTTTCAATGGATGTTATCACAGTTTTACCCAATTCCGAAGGAAAAAGTGTCATCATGGTGATAATTGATATACTTACCATGTATGCACACTTTTGTTCATTATCTCATCCATTTAAAGCCAACACATTTGCTACTGCATTTATGGAAACAATTCAAAATCTACTTGGAAACCCAAATATTATTGTAAGAAAAAGAGATCCCATTATTTACAGGAAATTTTTGGATAGAATCATTTTCTTGTATGTGTACTCAATTATCTCATAGCTCATCATATCATCCTCAATATAATGGGAAAACCAATATAATGACTAAATGTTATATATTACACTTTTATGATCCATATTGTTAAAGAGAATGTACTTCATATTACTCACATCATTAGGATTTGGTGGAAATTTCAAACCAAATAATGTGGTTCATCCTCAGGACAATGGTGAAAAAATCTATCAATGTTTTAAAATAAATAGCAAGGATGCATCAGGGTCCAAAGTTAGCTATTAGGAACTAGCTATTGTAAATTAGTTAGGAATGTTTGGAAGGATATCTTCCTTTCTTTGTATCTGATAAAAAAACATAATGTGTCAAGTTGTTACCTGCATCTGAATGGTGGTATAACAATTCCTTCCATACTACAGCAAAAATGACCCCATTTATGGAACTCTATGGATATCATCCACCATCAATCATATCATCTTTAAGAGAAAATTATAAGGTTCAAGTGGTGGAATATCTCATCGAGTATCAACAACAAGTTCTCAAAGTCTTAAATGATAACCTCACTTTGGCGCAGAATTGAATGAAACAATAGGCATAAAAACATTGCAATGAAATAAAATTTGATGTAGATGAAAGAAAGCTAAGAAGGATAATAAATTACCACCAAATTACTATGGTCCTTACAAGGTGTTTCAAAATATTGGTACTATGGAATACAAATTGGAGCTTCCTGCATCTTTGTGAGTGCAACCAGATTTCCATGTTTCATGTTTAAAGAAGGTTATAGGTGACAAGATTCCATTTCAATAAATATTTATTGAAATTGACGAGGAAGTAAAAATTGTATTAGAACCTGAATAAGTCATGGAAAAAAGAACTTGACAGCTATGAAATCGATGAATTTCAAAGTATCTCATCAAGTGGAATAACTTACCCGTTGAAGATTCCACCTAGGAGGATGAGAATTTTATAAAAAAGCATCCAGAACTACTCAAGCATTGAGGACAACACTCTTTTGAATGAGAGGGGCATGTTAGGTCCCTATAGTACTATTTTATCCCCATATTCTTATTATTAGTGTAGCCCCCTTATTGTTAGTGTTGTGCCCATGTAGTCCACATATTGTTATTATTGTGCCCCATAGAAGCCCACTATTGTTATTTTTATGCCCTTACATTATTATTGTTATGTCGGCTCTAATTATATTGTGACCCCTTAGACTCCTATATATAAAGGAGGTTATGACATTTGAATAATCAAATAATTTTTCATTTATGTATTGTAAAATAGGTTTCCCCCTCGAAGATGATATTTTTTTAAGTCATTTATCTATTATTTCTATTGTTTTCTGAGCTGGTTGCATAACACGTACACACATATATGTTTTATGGAGGTTGTGTATATGCACTAAGGTTTTATTTTCTTCTTGATGATCATGGAAGTTGATGATGTTTGTTCTATTTGTTGTTTTCTATCAATGATATGTTGATAAGCATTATTTGTATTCGGAAGTGTTGATTGGGTTGATTAGGTTGTGGCTTGGTATATTGATCAGCAATGATGTTGAATTATGATGGGTATTTAGTGAGATACTATTTATATATTTGTGATTAGTTGCTCAATGATGCAACGAGTGATACAATGATTTAGTTTGAAAGTGTTTCAGTGGTCATTAATTTGAGATCTATACAGATATGTTATGAACATGAAGTGTGCATATACGTGGGTATGCTACAAAACAATCATGTATATATTCTGAAGTTAATTTTTTATCTAGGTTTGCAGTGAAAACACTTTGATTTTGTGTGGACTAGCAACATGATTACTCCATGAATGGTTGAGTATTAGTTTGAATAGTTGATTGGTATTGATTTGATTAGTTATTGGTTAATTTTTTACTTCGGGTTGGTTCAACATTAAGTGATTCAGTTGCATCAGTTAAACGACTTATTCGTGATTTATTTCAGTGACTATTCATCGATTGTATTTAATATTCTTTTATTCATATTTTAATTTTGGAATTTTGGTTTGGGGTTATTGTTGATGTGGGTCTAGTGTTAAAATTTTATGAAATGTGGCCTACAGGTTTTGATGTTTGTTTTAGAAATTTGGATCCAGTGTGAAACAGTATGAAACGGTATGAAACATGGTTCAAAAGGTGTTTATGGGTTGCAACCTTCAGTGAGGGGGTAGGAGATCCCTTTTGGTGGGAGCCAGTAAACGCGATTAGGGAGTTGTAGCTCCCTTCCAATGGGTGCTAGAAAATGAGTAGAGTTTGTAGCATTCTGCAGGTAGGTGCATGCATGTTGGTAAGAGTTTGCGCTAGTACATGATGTAATGGATATTTTTTTTATATATTAAGAAAGAAGACAAAGACGAAAACAATGGTTGTTTTCTCCCACATTGGGTTTCCACCTAAAATCTCAGTGTTCATATGTGCTGACATTTTGGTTATGTGGTGTGATTTATTCTTTTTTTACTTCATAATGGATGGTTAATTGATTAATAATACAATGTTTAAGTTAACTCATTGATGCAATTTATGACGAATTAAGTAAATTGGATATAAGCGATTTTATTTCGCTAAAGTCGCGTACACACATGCGTTACATTAATGACAATAAAGTATTGATCTATGAATATGAAATTGAAATTGAAATTGAATTACAGTACTTGATCACACACCCCTCCCCCTCCCCTAGTATTTTTCCTAACAATGCAAAATAAATTTTTGTTTGAGTTTGGAATCCTTGCATAGATATAAGTGATCTTTGTACCATAATAAATAATTTTTCAAAATAGAAGTATGAGATGCAGTGGGATCTTGTTGAAAATTTTGAATGAGTTTCCAAACCTCTTCTTCATTCCTCCATTCATCCCTCGCCTCATTTATCAATCAGGTTAGATAATAGAATGGCACAAATAAATGCCTACACATTTTCATCCTTTCTTGAGAGTGCATATGTAAAAACATTTTGCTTCCCTTTCTTGTATATGTTTTCAAATTCATAACTCAAACTCTTTGTAGCACATTTTTTCTGCTCTTCTGAAGATAATATTTGTTTGAAGAAGTGTTTAATACTATCATGATCTCTTTTTACCTTTAAGTTTCCTTGAATTTAGTAAGGTCACTATTTCTTCATGGAATGTAGAATATCTATCACTGACTTCTCCTAAATGGGTTTTCATAGATTATTTCCATTGATTAGATGAATTTCAAAGGAAATGTATCTTACTTCTTGCATTAAACAAAACTAATTCCATTTCCTGAGGCGTCACATTCCACAATAAAGGTTTTTGGCAGGTTTGGTGTAGCTAAGAACAAAGATTGACACATTGACTCTTCAAGATGTTCAAAGGCCTTAGTTGCTTATGGAGTCTAACAAAATGCCTATTTATTTAGTAATGATATTAGAGGTGTTTTTATTTTCCCATGATTCTTTACAAAATTGTGATAATACCCTGTCAGTTCGAGAAATCATTGAATATTCATTAAGTTTGTGGGATTTTCCATTCCTTTATAGCTTTAATTATGATAGGGTCTACCTTAACACCCTCACAAGTTATAATATGGCCCAAATATTCCACCTCTTGTACCACAAAGAAATTTTTGGAGTTTTTTTGCATACAATTATTTATCCTCCAATAGTATGAGTACCATGTCAAGAACTAGAACATAATCATTCCAAGACTTGTTGTAGATTAGTATATCATCCAAAAATAGTAACACAATTTTTTTGAGGGGTTTGAAAATTGAGTTTGTCAAACCTTGAAAAGTGGAAGGTACATTAGTAAGGCTAAAAGGCATGACCAGAAACTCGTAATGACCTTCATGATTTATAATTTTTTTCATAATTTCTTCAATATTCATTCTAATTTTATGATATCGTGAATGAAAATCAAACTTGGTGAAGTGTAACCACCCTTCCCACATTTACCCACTTTCACAATCTCTCTCAAATAAACATGTGATGAGTGTGACTATGATATGACCTAACCTTCAAGTTTCAGTTATGGAAGTGGGGCCTACATAGTAGAAATAAACTAAAATCCATTAGGGACTACAAATGACTCAGGAGCCTACCAACCACCCCAGGTGATCAATCCCTAAGTTGGAACTCTTTTTCACAAGCATAACACCCCAACCACACCCTTGATACATTATGTGTGTGGTTATAAGGTTCTAGCCGCACCAATACATCTTCCTGCATGTGGTTATAGCCCAAAATTACCAGTTAAGTGCATGTGGCTATGAGATCTATGCCAGGTTTTCAGGAAATCCTCTAGAAAACTGCCCATAACTCCTGTAACTTTCTAGAATCACGATTAAGATGACAAAAATGCAAAAAAATGAAATTTTAACAAGATCATGATCACTACATGGCTAATACAAAACACATGTTTCGTTCAAAATATGGTAAACACGAAAGTTACAGTTCATGGATGCATATATGATCATAAAATTCTGAATTTCATATCAGAATCAATAAGAAGGCACCAATCCCTCTCTTACTAGCTGCAACAACACTTGTTAGTCCATGCATTAAGAACCATCCAATAATTAGAAAATCAGGAACAAGAGGAATAACTAGAGCACATCATATAAATGAGTATATAACCGAAATATAACCATAATAGAGACTATAAAAAGTTAGCCATAATGTCAAAATGATAACCAGTACAAGTGCTCATAGATCACAATAGGAAAATAAATCATATTAACATATTGGGTTGAACGAAATATATCTTTCATACAATCACCCCCATGCCATATTCCAAGTATGAATGTGGGATAATACTGGTTAAAACAAAACCAATCATATATGGCTTCCAAAGCCCAAACCACCTCAACCCTCAACCACAGTGATTTCACCTCTATGAACTATAAATAACTAACATAAACTAGATCGATCTCTATCCAAGTTGTCCAAGGCTTCATGAACTAGTATCTCAACCCATAGCTTCCAGGGAACCCAAGCTTTTATAGGGCTCTAGAGTGTTTGTCCCAACCCATAGGCTCTAGGGGCTAGTAACTCAACCCACAGCTTCCAGGGAACCAAAGCTATTTCAGGGCTCCATAGTATTTGTTCCAACCCACAACCATAGGAACCTCAGAAGAAATGACAAAAACCAAGTGGGGAACCCGCTACACCATGGCTATCTAGGAAATGGCAAGGAGAAGTTGAAACCACTATGAATCTAGGAAAATCCCCATGCTAATGACAACACATAACCAAGGAATCATATGCATATACGCTGCATCCAAAAACAAGCACATTAAATATCACATGCACACTTCTACCTGCAATCCACAACTAATTTATATCCTTACTTACCGATGTACAAGCTTCCTCTTATACACCATTTCTTTCCTTTCTTACTTGTCCAAGCGATTATTCTCTCTCCTTTGTTGATCCTGATGAAAATCTGGGGAAAAAATGACAATTAATTCTCGGGTGACTTTTTATAATTTATGTCTCATTTGTCCTCTAATTTCCCTTGCATGAAAATATGTGTCTCTTCACCTTCATTTTCTCCTATTTTCATTTATTTTCATAATGAAATACCAATTATTGCCTCTTTTCCTTTGTTAATTCATTTTCCAATTTCCATAGCAAAAAATAAACCAGAAGTGATTTCCACTAAAGTGATTTTATGCACCATTCAACTTGGAATATGTGTCCCATGACCTTGGTCTTATTTTATTTAGACGGAAAATCAACCAGGGGTTATTACATGAAGTAAATTGTTCCATGTAATTCATCCAAAAATTCATTAATGAAACGAATGGGAATTTTTTTTTTTAATATTGATCTTGTTTATCTCCCTATAATCCAGACACGTATGCCACGATCCATCCTTTTGTGTACCAATATTACTAGAGTAGAGAAAGAAATTTGGCTAGGTTTAACTATACCAACCTATAGCATTTATGAAACCATACATTTAATTTCACTCTTCTCGGCATATGGATATCTATAGGGTCTCATATTTGGAGTAACAGTTCCTAGAATTATGTGAATAGAATGATAATGATAATGAATAGGTGGGAGACCCTTCAGAGTCTCAAATACCTTGGAATGATTGTCAAGGACGCTTTGGATATTTGGTGAAATGGGTGACTTAGATGTTTAAACATCTAGTGATCATAATTGTGCAATTACACATCATTTTTCGTTCTTAAAAATATTTTTCATGCCATTATAAATTATTATCTTACCGGGTTTCCCAACGATACCCCTTAATTAAATTTCCTTTCCTTCATAGAAAAATTTCAAGAATATTTCTTGAAAATTAAAGGTTATTGTCCCCAAAGATTGTAATTGTTGGACTCCTAATACAACATTGACACCACCCATTGGAATGGAAATCATTTGACTATTCAATAAATATTCCCCCATTGTTACATTGATATTATCGCACTTACGCAAACAATTTATAGTTCCTCCATATGAAACCATCACTTGACAATCTAGTATTCGGTATAGAAATAAATTCAAATCATTCATTATCATACAATGAATAAAATCATGGATACTTCCCAAATCAATCAAAACTATTTCCTTTTTTTCCTTGATATATCCTTCTATCTTGAGAGTTTAGGGATTGGTAAAACTTACCAATGAATTACAAGATATGGTAAGATTCATTTCTTCCTTTTCAACCCCTTGGGTTGGTTCCTGGTGTATATATTTTTATTTTGATGTTTCTTGTTCCTTTTGTTCCTCCTCTTCACAATATTGGTAAAACAATTTCTTCTTAGCACACTTGTTACCTTTAGTGTATTTCCTATCACAATTGTAACAAAGCCCTTTTGTTATTTTTCCCTGTAGTTTTTGTGTTGTCAACCTTGTAGGTTGTGGAAGGCTAGAAGCGGTAACACTTCCATCTTTATAGTTGTGAGTGGTAGACCTCCTTATTGCCATAATGTTTCTTTCAAAAAAAAATTCCACCGTGAATTAATTCTCCAATCAATTAGGTTCCCAAACGTGAACCTCATGCCAGATGTTATCATATAAATCCCCGTGAATACATTAATCTTATGCTTGTCTGGAATATCATTTACCTTGATATTCAATATTTAGAAGTCCTCAATGTGCTCCTCCATTGAACCCTTTGTTTGAGATTTATCAGTTGGAAAAATAAGGTGTTGTTCTGTGTATCCTTATAATGTGCTATTATTACTTCCATAAACGTTTTCTAAGTGAAAAGTTCTTTACGAGACCAAAGCCATCGATACCACACAAACTGGTTAGGTTCTAAATATAAACATGCAATGCATACCTTTTTTTTTGTTGTGTATCAGGTAGATAAAATAATTGATCCATTTGTAGATAAAATAATTGATCAAACTTACTCATATCAACCATTGGAATATGGTTTGTTTCCAAACCAAAGCTGGAGTCTTTAAAATCATAATTCACATTCTATTTTTTCTCA
This sequence comes from Pinus albicaulis, assembly GCA_034641835.2. Lineage (NCBI taxonomy): Eukaryota > Viridiplantae > Streptophyta > Pinopsida > Pinales > Pinaceae > Pinus > Pinus albicaulis. Next base: position 11,530 of record JAXQQM020076092.1, on the reverse strand, counting down.
TCACAAGTTTCATGAAATAGCTTATCACCACTAAGAATCCTTTCTTCTAGAAACTTTTCCAAACCTTCATGGTTTTAAACCATCCATATCTCCTTTAGTTTCTTATTTTAAACTATTAATGTCACCTTTCATTTCTGATTTTAAACCATCCATCTCAACATTCATCATTACTTCCAATTCATTTTTGGTTTCATTTTTTTATAGTGAAAAATGTTGCACTTGTTCCTACAATTTCGATATATCATGTTGCATTTCTTCCTCTTCTTCATGCATCATAGTTGAGATTTATGAGGGCTTAATGGGTGTAGATATTATTATTTTTGGAAGATTTTTTTTTTTTGCAAATATAATATAATTTATCTTGGTTTCAATAGTACAGATTTTTTTTCCTGCAAGATAGATCATAGTTCCTTTGATGGAATTTACTTTCATACAACTAGCTTAGGGTTACTTTCTTGCTATTTACCTTCTGGAATATATATTAGGATATCTTTCCTAACATTTCCTTTCATGCAATTAGATTATTTTTTATTCCATGTAGTAGAACAAGTTATGCTTAAACAATATCTTTTCTTGCAAATTTAGGTTAGGTAGTTTTCCTTTCTAGATTCTGCAAAGTGGTATTTATACATCTCAATTCAATTCACTTATTCAAAAAAAATAAAGTAGAAACTTTCTTATTGTGCGTATATCATTGACACCTCTTAATATTATTTGAATTCTGGATAGATAAATTAAATTTGGTAACCCTTATATTTGCATCATTGTTGTTGTAATACCTATACTCATCACTTTCGGCACTGTCACCTGGTAGGTGTCAGAGTAGGCATTTTTTTCTGCTTTAAGTAGTTTTGTTTTCCATTACATTTTTTGGAAAACGGAAATCATTTTTTCATCAGTATTTATGTCTATAAAAACACACAAAAAGAAAAAAATCATTCACTTAATGCCTCGTAAAGATAGATATAATTCATGAATTGCTTTTCCTAAGAACCCTACTTCTACAAGAAGCCAACATTCCCTCTTTGGTGACGATGGACCTCCTCCTCTGACCACAGAGGATTTGGAAAACCTTTTGGGTGAGAAACTATATATTTTTTAGGAGCCAATAGGGGGGGGGGGGGGGGGGGAATGTCCACCAACGACTAAAGAGATGACTGGAAACAAGAAATCTAAACTCCTTCCTATCAAAGAGACAAATGGAGAAGATGGAATGAAGAACATTATGTAATATTCCTAAATTAGCACATAGCTAATTGGAATATTAAATTTTGATTTTTATCTTACATAGAGGAATAAGAGGGTACGGAGACCCATAGATCTCCTTAGTAGGAATAAAGACACTCCTAGTATGAATGGAGGTCATATAAAAACCTGGATTGAAGACCCTTAGGTGTGAAAAGGGGCTGGAGCATGAAGACTAGGTCAAATTTGACCAAATCAAAAACATTGTTATGGAGGAGTGGCATTCATTAAGGGACAACACAATTTTGGTTGGAGACACTTTGCATGGAAGTAATGACTTGAATGAGTGGGGCCAAGGGTGAGGAAGCTCATAAATTATATAAAGAATAATATGGTGGCCATATGGAGGGATGTTTTAGATTATATTTTTTTATATGGTCTGTTTAGACTTGTTTTCTCTTCAGTTGTTTAGCTAAGATTGTAATGTTGTTTAACACAGGGTGTTCCCGGTCAAGAATCCCACCTCTTTCCTTGAGAGGCCTCTTGGAAGAGTATTTCACTATAGTTTCCACTATCCATCATCATGCCAAGATCCATCTTTGATCTACAGTGTAGTTTCTACAGAGGGTTTTGTTGTGTTGTAGGGTGCAGCAGTGGAGGGTTGAGAAACCAAACTTCTGAGCTTGTTTTCCAGTGGATGGAACATCCCTTCATCCAGGAGACTTTTAAGAGAGATTCTTGAGCCTCATTTCATCATCCAGCATCAGTCTAAGGTATTGATATCAGTTACAGTGCAATTTTCTAAAGGAACTGCATTATTTTAGTGTGCAGTTGTAGTAGAGGGTTTGGAGCCCTAGTTGGGGGAGATAGATTTTCAGTGAGGGGTTCAACCTCTCATTTGGAGAATCTATAGGACGCGTTTTTCATACATTTCCATATCATATCAGCCACCTCCTATCATCTATCCAGTTGCAGAGATTTTTCAGCCCTAGGACCATATTTGTATTTTCTGCATTTTGTGTATTTCAGGAAACCCTTCCCGGGTTATCTTGGAAATGTGTTTGGGAGATTAGATCTCTATTCTTGAGCATTATTAGAGCCATATAAAGTCATATCTAGCGGTGTGCTCTTAAATTCTTTGAAGCAAAGTAGTATAGTATCTAATACAGTCATTGTGTTTTCATAGCTTCTCTCGAGTATTATTGTAGTACAAAGGTGTCTTCATGTTTCATGTGTACATGTTCTCTTGAGGCTTGTTTTTTCCCTGAATTTGAGTAAATATTTCCCCAAGAAATTGTATACATATTGTCGTTTCCCCCGTTTGAAATTTTATAGTGCTATTAGAGAATCTTGGCTCAACCTGTGGATCTCAGCCATTATGCTATCAGGATAATAAGAAGAAGGAGAAATATATCAGAATGATGGAAGGAATGAGTTCCATCTCCTCCCTTTTCAGATCTAAGAGGGACCTCACCAAGGAGGTCAAGAAAAGAAAAGTGGAGAAAAGCAATGAAACCACACTAGGGTTTCAAGATGAGGAAGGTCCTTGTACTTCCTATTAGAAAAAGAAAGAACCGGTATTACATAGAGCTCCAAAACATACACTATGCACTTTTCTTTTGAGGAAGAAGAAAAAAGGCATGGAGATGGAGGACACTTAGATCCTGAGATTCTAAGTGAGTATCTTGCATAATATAAGTCTCAACCTAGAGCTTTCAAGGAGAATCTAACTCTCCCACATTTCATTCATCTCAAAGAAGAAAGAAGACCTTGCAGCAATATATTTCTATTGCCTACATTTAATGGGTCATCCACATTTACAACAAGATCTTGGGGAATGAAGTTGGATGCATTTTTCTTGCTACATCTAGTAGTAGAGAGAGAAGTTGTTGAGATTGTAGCACTGCAGCTTGAGGGTGAAGAAAAAATTTGGTGGTTCAGACATTTGAGTCATAGAAGAGTGACTGCATATGCATATTTTACTCAAAATTTAATCAATAATATTGTCAGGAAGAAATTAGAGGAGGAGAAACTTACACCACCACTTGATGTAGGAGCACTTGCATTGGGAGAAAGAACACTTGCACCTTTGCAAAGTGGTCTTGATCTCTTGAAATTTAGAGTCCTATGCACTATTTTGGAGATGCATGAGGACGAGGAGACTTATACCAGTGATAGTGTAGCCATAGAGGAGAAACCATCATCATCAGTAGTTGGGGAAGTCATCACACCGGTGGGAGGAACCCTTGTAGTAGTACAAGATGTTCCCAAGATTTACCAAGGTATGCACATATTTCCATTTTCTAGTTTTACAAGACATCATATGAAGATTTGGGAAACATGCCTGAGGGCCTTGAAATTGTCATTCACTTCCATTACATTTTCACTTATATTTCCATATTATCACCTTCACTCCACCTCCATTTCACTACATTTACCTTACCATTACCACTATTGGGTTACATTTATGTTTTTCCAAACTTTATTAATTCTTAGCATTTTTAAGTGAATTTGTGGTTAAAAATTAGAAAATAATGTGCATATGCTTATACCTAACAAGTGGGATGAGATTGTTTCCATGTGTAGGTCAAAAGGAAGCTTCTAAAAGACCTTTATGTGGCCTCCCAAAACGAAATTCGAATTTGAGTGGAGAAGATCATGGGATCATGAGCATATGTGTCTCATTTCCTATTTTGATTGTAACTCTAGAGATATAGAGAGAGATTCATGGACTCTCATTAATGAGATAACTTCTCATATTTTTGTATAAATAGGGGAAGATTTCTCCTATCAAAGCATGTGAAAAGTTGGAGAAATGCTCATGTTCTGAATAAAGAAGAGGGCTTGCATTTGGAGCTTCTCAAACTTTCCATCCTCATGCTTTTGGATTGGCCATCTAAAATGTGTGATATTTACTTGATTTTCTAGATTAAATTTTATTTGATTTTTTAGTATTAGTCTTAGAATGATTGTGTAATCTTTTCTTTTCTAAAAACATTTCAATAGGATAAATTTATCTATTTTCCAATTGAACTAAGTTTGAAGCAATAGAGCTCACAGTTATCTAGTTTCCCTTACTGTTCTATCATTTATTTTCTTAGATTATAATTATCAATCAATTGTGTTAACAGATGTTTTCAAAAGCCATTTCAAATTGATGATCCTAAACTAATTGGTTATATATCTAATTCATACAGTGATTGAATTTACTTTGCACATTGTTATTTGCTTTTTATAAATTTAGAAACTAGGGCATAATTGACTTCTCACATAACATCTCAAGAGGGTAAGTGACTTCACATTGAATGTTGCAAAAATTCAAATATACATTAGTTGTTTACAGTGAGTTTTACATGCTTTCACGTTTTTCTTTCAGATCCTCACTTAGTTGCATCACTAATATTCCTAAAGATCACTCCAAGGACATTGATTTAATAATATTTTAAGAATGAATGAATGAATGTTTTATGAATGAAATTATCGAGTTACCTTCTACATACTTTACTTGGTTTTCTAGATCATTAGGTATAATTAGTTACTTAACACCATCTCAAGAAGATCACACTTCATAATTGAATGTTGGAAGTAGCTAAATATACATTAGATGCTTTCCTTTGCACACTTTTCTTATTTTTCTGGGACATTAGAAGTTAAAGTATAGATATCTGCTTACATATCATCTCAAGGTCCTCTCAAGGTCATACCTCATAACTGAATGTTGAAGTAACCGTAACACATCATTGTTTCTATTTTCTACTTTTTAATGGGGTATGAAGCACTTCAATTTCAATCTTAGTTTTTAGAATTAAATCCTTGGAGTATGATTAATGATAAGATAAGATAAAGGAGGATATATTAATCAAAGATTCTAACTAGTCACAATCACTAATTTATTTTTATGTAAATTAGTTTAACTTGGAACATTCCTTTCTTCCTTCTTAAAAGTCATCAGATTTCTTTCATAGTTTTAGATTAACATCTTAGAGATAAAGAACAAAACCCCCAAAACAACATAAAAATACATACAACGAAGTAAGAAGAAGGTTAACTAAGAACATCTAGTGCACCACACTTCATCAGTGTAAAAACCTCGGTTGATAATTAATGTAAGCAATTTAAGACATTAAATCGATCGAACACATGCTATCGTAGAAATTCATGACCTGTCAAAGCACATTTTTAATTTTGAGCAGCAGCGAGCATCATCATTTGCTCTAAGAAACCTTGATTTGTTCAAGGAGGACAATTTGTATCCGGTGTGATGTCATTGTCGTAGTCACATGCAAACCTTTGGTGGATATTTGGAGGATAGGATGAGTATTTAAACAATCCAATGCAAAAACTATATGTTCATCATTGAGCATGAGCATGAGATAGCATATGCACCATCATGGAAAGAGTTGTATCACCAAAGGCCGCTACCGAGCAAATGTTGATGAGTTGGGGGCCCAACTGATATTGAGACATTCTGATGACCAAAAAACTTGTGTAGTAGTGGATAGGCAGATGGTTGATGGAGGACATCTTATGATGAATGAAATATTCCATTATTATGATGGATACTTCTTGATGAGCACTTCACATATTGATGAGAAGATTTTGCCTACACCTTATTTGGATCCTTATGGGGTCAACTTGGTCATTGATGAGTGGTCTTCATTTGGAGATCTCTAGGAGATTTCATTTCAATATCCCATGAAATGCAAAAATGGAAATATGATTTGGGAGGGTGGTATTCTCCATTGGAGAAATACCAATTTTGAGCATGATGATAGACACTCACCATTGGTTGGATGGGTGATATTGATGAGCAAGAGGTTGGAAAGCCACTTGCAGATCTATGACACAGGGCAGCAAGAGGCAAGGTTGCGTTGGATACTCTTGAAAGAGTTTGGTCATCATGTGACACATTCTATTTCAAGGGATATGTTGGTGGATGGGACTTGGCATGGCACTTGCATCGTATGGCAGTAAGAAGTTTGGGTGCATTATATTGATATGTAATTCTTCATGTCAATCATCATGTTTTCACCTCATGATTTGTATGATGGAGGTGTGAGGAGGTATTGTTACACCATTTTTTGGTCATCTAACTTATTATCATTAGATGGACCCAAGTACACCATGTAAGACCAGTTTTACCCTAAGTAAAACTGCTTTCACTATGTTAAAACAGAAAACCCCAAAAGGAAATATTAAACAAACCCATATTTGTTTGATTTTCCTCATGGAATAATTAATTAAACCATAATTTAATTATTATTCCCAGTCATGTTTAACCCAAAATCAAAGAAATTAATTAGATAAACGTTTATTTATCTTATTATTTCTAGGAATAATCATTTAAACCTTATTTAGATGATATTCCTTGTTAAATATGACCAAATCACCCACAAATAATTAAATAAATCACTATTTATTTAATTATCTTTCAACCACCTCCTTAAATAATTAAATAAATCATTATTTATTTGATTATCTTCTAACCGCTTCCTTAAAAAGATAAATAAATCATTTATTTATTTATTTTGACAAATTAAGGGATTTGACCCAAGTCAAATACCTTTTCCCTCCAACAAATATAATAAAATATTCCATAAAAAGTGGATCTAGATCTGCTTAACCCATGCACCAAGATCTAGAATGACCCAATATTTTGTTATAAATAGGAGGGTTTTTCCTACCATTCTTCACCTTTTGTTGCCTATTAGATCACTCTGGATCTATACACTTGGTCACATATTTCCATCATTTTCTCCCATTGAGCTCTACTCTTTGCATTGGGTTTTCTACATCAACTAGAAAGAGAAATCTTAGATCTGAAGTGCTGAGGACTTCCAAGAACCCATACCACTGAGGGGAATTGGATACTCCTTCTAGTTTTCCTCCCAGGTGCCCCATTAATACAAAAATTCTTTCAAAAATTGTTCTTGTCTTGTCTATTGGTATATGGAGCAAACCCTTGTTTTTACTGCTTAATGTCTTTCCATGCATAGATCTAGTATTTTGCAGCTCTTTTCTTGTATAACTAACCGCAGATCTGAAGATATTGGTAGCCACTTTTGTTGTTAGGGCTATTAGTTATGCGTAGCTAAAGTGGTCCTTTTTTGTACACTTCGACAAAGGATTCATACTAACAAATGGCGACTCCACACGGGTTTTAAATTACGACCGCTGTCGTTTTTCATATTCCTGCATATCCAGCTACTTCAGACCCTAGGGTTTCTTTTCAGCTGTTTATTTTTCCTATTTTCATGTTTTTTTTCTCACATAAAACCCTAAAACATCAAAATTTCTAACTTCCGTGTGTTTCTGGCCCTATTGCGCAGGTAAGCGACACCAGCCGCAACTGAGACGGCAAATTTTCTGAAAATCTGCCGCCGAGACAACCGGAACTGGGGGTCGCACTTTTTGGCCCTAAACCTACGACCTGGACCTCCAGGTCGCACTTTTTAGCCTATTTCCTGCGACCTGCACTGCAATCAGGTCAGAAACTGCGACCTGCCATTTTTTCAGCATTTTTTCTGCAAATTTTCTGGGTTTTTCTGCAGCTTCTGTCAGGGTCCTCCAGCCTCTGTCTCAGCCTGTTTTGACCAAGTTCTGATCTATTTTTACTCATCTAAGTGGGAACCTAGCCCCTTAGGGCTTTAGTACCCTCCACTTTTTGTGGAAGAGTTTTAAGCTATTTCAGCCGTCTGTTTTTCAGAGCTTCAGCCTCCTTTTTTCTAGATCTGTTACCTCCCTTTCAGATCCTTTGAAATCAGCCTTTCTTCCTTTCAAATCACCTCCTGTCGTTTTGTTTGGACCTACTTTCTGGGCCTCCCCCTTGCCCCCTCCGTTTTTTGCTGATTTCCTTCCTTTTTTCCAGCCACCTTGCCTCTGTCTCTTGGCTGTGATCTGCACCTCTTTTCAGCAGCTCTATCCTCTAGATCCCTGTCCCTTTTGACCCTAGATCTATTGGCCTCTTTTTACGTGTGTTTTGAATAGATTTTTGCCCTCTTTTAGAGTAGTTTTGAGAGACCCGCCTTTTTGGGTTCAATTGATGCATGGTTAGCTGTTAAATGTTCTGTTATTTCAGCAATCTATATTGTTCTCTGCAGATTTCTTTTCAGTTACGCAGCACACTTTTTCTTTCTCTCAAAATGAAAAGGGTTTAAAAATTAAAATTAACGCACACCACACACTGACCCTAAGTGAAGAAGCGCCTGGTTAACACCGCCTGGCAAAGACTCTAAAATCAATTGTCACTGCACCTTATCTGCCCTTGACATTGCTTGATTCGGTCCCTTTCTGCCCTTGTCGGTTTCCTTCTTCCTGTCATCATTGCGCCCCCAAGGTGCCTTTCCCGGAGACTTCTTGGCCTTCACCCTCAGTTTCTAGTTGATCGACCTGCTCTGCCCCGCCGTCATCGAGCCAGTCCACCTTCGAGTCTGCACTCCGAATCCTCTCCTGATTCATCGGGTCCTCCTTCTCCTCCTGGTTCTCCCCCTGTCACCTTCACTATGTCTGGTCCAGGGCCTAACGCTAGCGGTTCTCCCAGCCCTAATGCCGGCCCTACTACTAGCGGAACCGCCATAGGAACTACCCCGGCCACCCCTGTGCTGCCGTACATTGCAGGCCTCAGCCTCCCCGATTTCCATCAGTTGATCAATGACCCCATTCACCACAATGCTAATTGGCCTGCTATGCCAACCAAGCTCCCCTCCGACATCCCTAAGTTTGAGGGCCTTAATGGAGAAGATCCAACCAATCACGTCCGATCTTTCCACATGTGGTGTTCCTCCAATTCCATTACCGATGACTCCATCCGTCTTCGTTTGTTCCAACGCACGCTTATCGGCGAAGCTTCTAAATGGTATGTCGAACAGGCCACTTCCTCCCATACCACGTTCGAGACTCTTGCCCAAGCCTTCTTGTCGTACTTCCAGCTCCCTCTCCGATACGACACTGGTACGGAGCTCTTGACTTCATTTAAGCAATCCTCTTCCACACGCCTTTCTGCCCATGTTCAGGAATGGCGACGAAGACTGAGCTTATGTCGAGCCCCTCCCTTTGAAGATCGGGTTTACATGGACTGGTTCCTTCGCACCCTCCCGTCTCCCATCGGCAAAGATGTCGCCTCTCACTTTCCTCAATCTGAAGAAGCCTCCCTCCAAATAGCTTTAAAATATGACCTGATCTACGCTCAATCTGGTTATGTTTATACCGTTCTTCCTGACATCCCCAGGCCCGGTGGCGCTAACGCCCGGGGGGCATCTCATTCCGCCGACGGTATTGTTGAGCCTTCTCCCATCCATATACCCAACCTCCCCTCGTGGCTATGGTCTCCCTCAGGGAGGGGCCAGCACCTCAAGCAATCTTCCCCCTCCCGGCAACATGTATCCAGGATACGGCAGGCCTCCTCCTTTTGCCCAACCTCCTGCTTACCTCAATGTCGCCCAACCCAACCCTTACTTTTATCCACAGCCTGGTGCGCCAGCTCCTCCAGCATATGCGCTTCTGCCTCCCTTGCCTCCTCACAACCCGCAACATCACTTACCACCCCCTCCAGGGCAAGTATTTGCATAGCATGGCGTGACCAATCCCCCTTCTTCTCAAAGAAGGCGGAGAGGCAATCCAAACCAATCTGCCCCTGGTACCCGTGGACCCAATCCTGGTGTGGACCCTAACACTGCCAACCAGCAACAGGGCACTCATCCCAAGCCGGACAGGCCACTTCGCACAAGTAAGCCTTGTTCGTGTTGTGGTGTTTATGGTCATTACACCCACGATTGTCCTCTCTTACCCTAGATGCGGCAGATGTGGGAGTCTCAAGCCACATTGCGCGGACAACATGCCTCCCCTCATGCTCCTCCTAATGTGGCCACTACCCAGCCAGCTGTGTTTACTGATCCTTTCCCTCAGCAAGGATTCGTGGCTACCCAACCGCCCGACAGCCAGGTAGCCACCCCCCCTTCCCTTTCTGGTTCCTCTGATTACCAGATCCTTATGATGCACTCCGATCCTAACCCGTCCGTCAATCTTCACCTTCAAACTCGGTCTCGCCAGTACCCCAAGCCTCCTGCTCAGTCTGCCCCCGAGCCTCCTTCTTCAAGTTCTACAGAGCCTCTTTCGACACCCAGTGGCCCCTTACATATCCCTCAACCCAAAGTTGAGGTTCATACCAAGATTCCTAAGGGACCATTACGTCGAAACGCTGCTTCCGGTCGAGCTGCTCATTCGTATAGCATAGTAGATGATTTGGCGCAATCTCCTGCCGCCATTTCCACACTGGAACTCCTCCAGTTGTGCCCTTCCCAAAAGAAGGCTCTACTATCTGCCGTGGGCGCTGTAGATCCTGCTGATGACCAAATGATTGTTTTCGACGCCACTCAATCGGACCATCCTCCTCTCCCTCCCTCCGTCGCCTTCCAAATCCCAGTCAAAATCCGGAACGCCAACGTGTCCCGGTGTATCATTGATGAGGGGGCATCCACATGCGTGATGTCCGCTTCGGTTTGGAAGCAACTCGGATCTCCTGAGCTGGCCCCTTCCACGATCACCCTTCGAGCATGGGACGGTCATGCCTCCCAGCCCATTGGCCTGTTTCGTAATTGTCCTATCACCCTCGCCGGTAAGACTGTTTGCGTTGATGTCGAAGTCATAGACGCCCCGCTAGACTACAACATTCTATTGGGGCGAAGCTACACCTATGCTATGTCTGTTGTCCCATCCGCGGTTTTCCGTAAGATGTCTTTCCCCCATAATGGAAAGATAGTCACCATTGACCAGTTGACATATCATGAGCCAAAATCTCAGACCTCACCTGAGACGACCATCTCTTCTGTAGCCAACAAGCAAACCGTCGATTCCTTGACCAGTGTCTGCCCCGACGTTTAAAAATATTCCTCCCTGCTTGGAACTTTCCCTAACCTTCCTCCTGCTCTTATCACTGATCCCAGCTTATCGAATATTTGCATGATGCAATCGTCTCAGGCTGCTCTTAAGCGGCCTGCCTCAGCTAGTCAACAACCTCCCCCTTGCCCTCCGCACCCCGCTCCTAGCCATTCCTCTCAGCCAGGCGAACCTCCTCCTTCTGGCCCTCCCCCTACAACTGGTATCCCCGAACCCCTTTATCCTCCTGGAACGACTCCCCCTGGCCTTAACCACCTCGGAGTCATCCCTCCTGGTCATTATCCTGCTGGGCAGATACCTTTCTTGGCTCCCCCTCCCGGAGTATTTTCTATCCCCGTCATGGCCACCCTCTCTCTCCCTAACCTGACCCTCAGCCTACCCGTCTGGTACATTGACCCTCCAGCCGCTACCCCTCCCGATCACCCCAAACCTTACCTTGCTTTGACACCGG
>JAXQQM020079017.1:0-15447 GCA_034641835.2 Pinus albicaulis | reverse complement strand
TGTTAGAGACAATCCGTCGTTATAAGACCGACTTCCCTAGTACTAAAAGTATCTAGCAACAAACAACCAAATAGAATAATATTTCTCTAAGCATATATGATCTACGAAAAGCTCTATATAGGTGTTAAGGACTTACCATTTGTCCAGTGCTTGTTTGAAGTCGTTATTGTCCCTCGCGTACTTGAAGGAGTTTTCCTCGTAAACCTATAGTCACAAACAAGCAAAACATTACATAGTACCTGCATAGAAATCATCATAAACCATGCTTATCATAGTGATCAAGGAATCTATGAAATAAACCATTGATTGAAAGCTTATTGAGAAAAATGAGTATATTTGTATTAATTTCAAAAGAAGAAAATCCTTACAACCCGAGCCTTGATGTTGCACAGGACTTTCTGGGGTCCGAAGCAGGAATCTCCTTTACTTTTATAAGCTCTGCACTCCTCCAATCAAGACGAATAGAGGTATGTAATCTCTCCTCACAAAATTCTTAATCAACTGAGTCTGAATCTCAACAACACTTAACTTCAAATATTCTAAAGCTTCAACTCCCCTTGAGGCTACCCAATGCCTCTTTTTATAGTAGAATAGAGGAGGTTTTTTGTTCCAACTATGAAGGGATAGAATCCTCCTTCAAAGGGATAAGCTCCTCACATCAAGGGGTTAGCTCCATAAGGTAAGGGATTCATGCACCTCACAAGAGCGGTTCTGCCACCGCAAAATCCATTCTAGAAGCTTCCAGAATTTACTTTAATTGAGATTTTTGGAATTTACTTGCGCCTTTTTAATCTTACAGGGGTCCGCACCTATAACAAAGATAAAGTGCATTCACATACGCAGGATAGATGAACATTGGGTGCGGGACCGCAGGCAAGATAGCCAGAAAGTGTGATACCAAAGTTTAGGAGACTTTTAGGAACTTTTTCTGATTTTCAAGGCTTGACATGAGGAACTAATATGTTTAGACTTGCAAAGGGAGAAGTATGAGTTATAATGAGCTCATACACATAGCAGAATGTCAGGATGACAATTTTTAGTGTAACAGATTGCCCCCTAAAGTGAAAAGTCTGGAATAGATGATGCTGAAGTCTGTCATATATGAAGAGTGCAGTACTTTATCATTTCAAGGATCATCCTGTGGTCACCCCAGTCAGAACCTATAAAAACATTCAATGCAAAATATATATATATATATATATCATCGCTAAGGTAGGCATTCCCATACTCAGATCAAAACTAACTAATTCAAATTGTTCTGATACAGGAATGATTTTGAGTACATCACAATATAGACATGTGTAGACATAGTATGGACGTAGCCATCTGTTTATAAATAGTCCACTGTATAAATGAGAACAAAATTCCTCGCAGCCTGGATGGTAGAAACTAGATCTAGGGTCTTGATTTCCGCATCTCGAACTAGTACGATTCTATCCATGTGAATGAATGTGTCGAAGTCGAACATGGTAGAAACCACTTGATTACCAGTCAATGATGTAAAATGTTAACAAGTGTGAGAGTAACCACCAGTAATGTCAATGGATCTCAAAGTACCCAGTACAATCCATGAAATGTGAATGAATGAGCTGAAGTCGAACATGTCATGGAATCATTCGATCGAAGGTCAATGATGCAACCTGTCGTCGAAGGTGAGAAACCTGCCATTAAGGCATGCAGATTTCAAGGTACTGACGATTTCTAGATCAACTCCCTAGATAATGAGTTGTCGTCGATAGAAAGTGATCTGTTGTAGGCAAGCCCACAACACGAAATCATAGATCAAGTTTTGAAAACATATCGGCAAGGACTAACTCAGGGATGGTCAAAAATGGATGACAGATATTTTGTAGATGAATGGTTTATTTGAACTGTCCTCTTGAACACATAACAACACTGCAGATGGCTTGGTGACAGTTGACCCAAAGCTAATACCCAGGAACTGGATGAAGACTTTCAAATGAGGTTTGATTAACTGTTAGGCAAAGGATTTCCCAACCCAAGTGATTGAAAGTGTCGTGTTCAAGAGTGGTTAACTAGATTTTCGAAAAATCAAAATACAACAAACAAGTCCATTTTTCTCTTTTTTCCCCCACCATTTCTGGCAAGTACCTCTTTATTTTTGACAAGCTTGAGGAGGATAACATTTGCTTGTTTATAAGCTCATCCTTCAGATGAGTCCAACTTAGTTTAAGATTCAAACCCTAAGAAGGAGTGGTCCGTTCCTGTTAAAAATTAAACAGGTCCTTTACTGTTAAATTTTAACGAGTCCAGTATAGGAGAAACCTAGTGTTTTTCAATTTTAGGGAGTCAAAATAAAAAACTTAAGAAAACTCCATGGGTGTACTTTTTCGTAAATTTAGTCTCTCGAGCCTGAAAAAGGATAAAATAATGTGAGAGAGAACTCTATTGACCGTAATTAGTCAATGTATACCTTTTTCGTAAATAGTCCATTTCAGTCCGTAAAAGGGGTAAACTTATACTGAAGGGACGATTATTCATTTACTTTAACGAGTTCGAACAATCAAGTACTCGGCAATCTTTTCATGTTTAGAGAGTCTGAAAAGGGCTTAAAAGAGAACTCCAATGTTTCGCTTTTTTGTGAATTTTTGAAAGAGTCCGAAAAAGTGATAAAAGTATGCTCTTTGTTGAAAAATGATCAATTCTCCTGAAAAATCCAATTTCTGCACAAAAACTTGAAACATTACACATACCTGTTTAAGATGAGTAAAAATGCTTCAAAAATACCCTTTTAAAGTGAAAAATAAACAAATTAAAAATTCATCTATTCGAAAAAACTTATAAAAAGGACTTTTTCAATTTCATTTTTACCGTTCAAGTTCAGAGTGAAAAGTAGAAGCTTTCGAGTAAAAAAGTTCCTGTGAAGATTCTGGAAAATCTGTCTGTCGAAATCGAGAACCGTCAGTCCCAGGTAATCCACGACCTCCTAATCTTGCATTTCATTCATTTACAATTCGTTTTTAGGCTTTAGATTTTATTTTTAAGGGAGAAAAATAGTTTGAAAATCGCCCGCGGGGGTCCGCAGGTGACACACATGGTACCTGCGGACCCCAAATTTTTATACAAAGAAAAAAGTCGTGGGTCCGCACTTTCCCCACAGAGCGCGTGCGTTCCTACGCACTGTGTACAAAGGTAAAGTGCGGTCCCCGCGCGTTTGAATTTAAAAAACAAATTTCTCTTTTGTCGCCCAAAAATTTTCAAATTAGATTGTTCTAATCTATCTTTTTATGCATTGTAGGATTAACAAGATGTTGATTTAGAGAGAACGTGAGCATGAGGACGTGGACGAAGCTGCAATGCTCCATTTTCCCACAATGCAAGCATTAAGAGCATGCAGTATGTATAAATTTTGCGCCATCCAAGGCATGAGGGCACAGGTAGACCTCCTGACATGGCTGGTAAACAGGTGGAACGTGCAGGACCAGTGTTTCATTATTGGCGGCCACCGGCTCGAAATTGAGCTGGAGGATATTTATTTTCTGACTGGTTTGTCCAAGAGGGGTGAACAACTTTCCTTGTTTGGGACTAGGCCAGGTGGCCAAACTGTCGCTAGTCTTCAACAAGAGTTCTGTAATGATGAAGCAGACCCCAGGGACAAACGGATTGATATAAAAACTATCATCCGTCCCGAGCTGAAAGTGATTGCATTTACTGTTACCAGACTGTGTGGGAGTGTCGCACTGCATGTGGCTACCGGTTCCCAGATGCGCATTGCTGTGGACTGTTTTCGCGACACCATTTTCAACTGGTGCGAAGCTGTGTTGGCTAATATAAAAGGCCAACTAACTAGAGCGAAGAATGGAAAACTAAATAACTTTGGATATGGATCCATAGTTGTCACCTTTTCTCTAGAGAGGATCCCTATGCTAGCTCCACAGAGTATTCCTGTTGATGCCGGTCGTCTTCGAGAACCTAGGATGGTTCGTTGGGTCGCACTGATGGCCCGTCATGGTATTGAGGGCGCTGAGATTGTTCGATTTCCTTCTTCATATTTTTGTTGGTTGGACCGCCAACTTTTTTTCATAAAGGAATTTCCATATGCCGGGATAGATTTCCGTGGCGACCGAGAGATGAGTCTCCCAGTAGGGGAACAGGGGGATGAATCAGGTAAAATCATTTTCAACGAATTTTAAATTCTAATTTTTTATTTATTTTTGATCGTCTTGTCAATTAATAACCAATTTTTTTTTTTTTGAATACAGATGTGGGCCCATGGCGACCAGCCCATCTCCAACCTTATGACAGAAGAAAACCAGTTGCAGCTGCACCAGCCCCAACAAGCCAATCAACAGAAATCTTGACTGATTTAGAGCATCATCTAGAGTGTTTGACTCTAGATATTCCGGAGACAGATATAGATGACATTCCACTCAGATTACAGAGATATGTGATTGGTGTTCCAGGACCTTCTAGGAGGTTCCTGTGCAGGGTGGCTCGGGCAGTGGTTTCTTATCGTGATCACCATTAGTGATGGGATCAGCATGTTGTAGACTCATATTTTTGACCTTTTGTGTTACTATTTTGCCGATCATAAGGTGTTTCCAACCTATGATCGAAGACGATGTATATTTTTTGAAAACACTTCTATACTATGATATATCACTATTTACCGGCTATCTGTGTTCATGTTATGAATGTTGTTTTGTTTTACTGTTTTTTGATCATTGCAAATGTCGATTTATTACACTAGAAGCAACTGCGTCTGCTAATGTATTTAAATGTCTTGGAATATGTTGATATTCAATGTAGTCAAATTCACGTTCCAAGAGATGAACTCTTAAAAATAACCGTAATAACACCGGATTTCTAATGGCATAAACCCTGTTTAATTGTAATACAACAAGTTCAGAATCCAACCTAACAATCAAACTCTGAATTCCAAATGATATGGATTCAGATAATAACTCAATCACTGCACTATACTCGGCAATGTTATTCGTTGTTTGACCAAGGCTTACCCCATGCATGGATACTAACTTGTCAGAGGATGAATAGATAACCCAAGCTGCGGAAGAGATATTCTTTGTACTACGCCAAGCACCATCAGCAAAACCAATGTAGGTTTGAAGAGACGTCGACATCTGCGATATCAAGAGTAAAACTCAGATAAGCAGGAATAGTGATAAACACACTTCTAAACTAAGCACGCTTTTCTAATCTAAAACACACCAGCGGTAAAGAAATCTAATCTAATAAAAAATCTCCATACCAATTTAAGCATAGTATCGCTTCAGATAAAGCCCATTACTGGGTTTATCTAAAGGGACACCGTCAAAATCTATCAGCTCATAGGCCCCTTTTGCCAGCTTTCGCTTAACAATGAAAGGACCATGCCACATGGGCACGAATTTCCCAGCTCCTAGCTTATCATTGGCTTGATCATAAACTAAGACTAGGTCTCCTTCTGAAAAATTTCGAGGGGTAACACTTCTATCATACTGAGCTTTTATTCGTTTAACATGAGCCTCGTTTGCTATTACGGAATTTCGTCGATTCTCGTCCAGCTGAGCTAAGTACAGGAAACATTTCTCCTCTTCAGACATAGCTGGGAGTAATTCTATGGCTAATTTCAGTGACGGAATTTCG
This sequence comes from Pinus albicaulis, assembly GCA_034641835.2. NCBI lineage: Eukaryota > Viridiplantae > Streptophyta > Pinopsida > Pinales > Pinaceae > Pinus > Pinus albicaulis. The sequence goes on along the minus strand of JAXQQM020079017.1, from coordinate 9,840 downwards.
CATTCAATCGGAAACACAGCTTCTAGACCGTAAATGAGTTGAAAGGGAGTGAAACCAGTTGATGTTTTTACTGAGGTCCGATATGCCCAAAGTGATGAAAAAAACATGGCATGCCAATTCGTTTTGTGAATACCAATAATTCGTCTAATCATGGTGACTAAAAATTTATTTATAGCTTCGACCAGACCATTGGCTTGTGGATAATATGGAGTGGAACTATCGTGGCATAGGCCAAGTTGATCTGTCAGTTCAGTCATCATGACATTTCGAAAATGACTTCCATGATCTGTAATAATGGCTTGAGGAACACCGAACCTAGAAATTATGTGATTAAATACGAAAGTTGCAGCAGTCTTGTCGTCAGCCGAAAATGTAGGCATCGCCTCGGCCCACTTAGTAAAATAATCTACTGCTAAGATAATATATGCATGCCCCCCGGCCGAGTGAGGGTTACATGTAATAAAATTGATACCCCATTTCGTGAAAGGACCAACAGCAATTATGGGATGAAGAGGAGCGGGTGGCGCGTGCATCTTACGATCAAAAAGTTGACAATTATGGCATTTTCGGACTACATAAATACAATCTTTGAATAACGACGGCCATAAATAGCTAGTGCACAATATCTTTTGGGTTGTGGCATACCCAGACATATGACCGCCACATGCTCCAGAATGGCATTCATTTAAAACCTTTTCAGCTTCTTCATGAACAAGACAGCGTCAGAAAACCGAATCCGCCCCACGACAATAAAGTGTATCACCAATAATATTATACTGTTGGGATTGGAAGCGTATTTTCCGTCGCTGAGATCGTGAGATTTCAGGCCAAAAAGATTGGGTTTGGAGATAAACAATAATATCTCCATACCATGGATCGAGAGTACTGATAAGAAACAGAGATTCGTCCGCAATGGGCTCTTCTGCCACAGTTTCAGTATCAGTAGAGGGAAAATCACACATCAGTTCTGCAAATACCAAAGATTTCTTTGCCTTGGATTTCTCAAACTCCAAGTCAAATTCCTGCAGGATAACTATCCATTTGGAATACTTGCCCCCTAGCAATTGTTTGGTTAAAATATACATCATAGGGTTGCAATCAGAAATGACTGTGGTTTTACGTAACAAGATGTAGTGCCTAAATCTTTGGACAGCTTGGACAGCTGCCAATGCCAATTTCTCCACATGTGTATACTTGATCTCGGTCGGATGCAAATTCGGACTAAGATAGTAAATCACATGTTCAGTATGAGGTTCGTCTTCCTGAACTAACACCATCCCAATGGTGGAATGAGAAGCAGCGAGATACAAAATGTAATCCTGGTTGTAGTTGGGAGGATGCAATAACGGTGCATGGGTCAACGCGTGTTTAAGTGCATCGAAAGATCGATCAGCGATCTCGTCCCAAAAGAATTGAATATTCCATTTCAACAACCGGGTGAAACCCTTTGTAAGCTTCGCATAGTTCAGAATGAACCAACGTAAAAAGTTTGCTTTCCCCTGCAAATTTTGGAGTTGGCGTAAATTCGAAGGAGGAGGTAATTTAACAATAGCTTCGACCTTTGACGGATCGACGCGAATGCCTGATTTTGAGACAAAAAAGCCCAGTAAACGACCCGAATCAACACAAAAAACACATTTGTGTGGATTCAACCTAATCTTATAATGCCGACACCTCATAAAGATAGCTCGTAAGTGTGTGAGATGGTTGGCCCTGCGTGATGAATGAGCAGGTAAATCATCGAGATACGGCTTCACAATGTGCTTAATGTCATGAAACGCATAAGACATTGCCCTTTGAAAAGTTGCTCCAGCGTTCTTTAATTCAAAGGGCAGTTTGCGATAAGAAAATGTCCCCCATGGACAAATAAAAGTTGTTTTTGGCTGATCAGCAGGGATTATGTTTATTTGATTATACCAGGAAAAGCCATCCATAAAGGAAAACATTTCGCTACCGGCACAATCATCGATTATCTGATCGATATAGGGAGTTGGATAATTGTCTTTGGGACAAGCTCGATTAATATCCCTATAATCGATACATACTCGTATCGTTCCTTGTTTTTTAGTCACAGGAACAATATTTGATACCCAATCCGTTAAGGGAATTGGATAAATAAAACCTGCACGAAGTAATTTTTCAACTTCTGCTTTGATAGCAGCAGCTTTTCTAGGATGTATTTGACGTAAACGTTGACGAACATGTTTGGCATCTAGGTAAGTCTTGATTTCATGTATGACGATTGATGGATCAATTCCTGGCATTTCTTCATAAGACCAGGCAAACACATCACGAAATTCTTGAAATAGGGCTTTATAAGCTTTAATTTCATCTTCAGTACAGCAAGCACCTATATGAATGTTTTCAATTATTCCTGGTTTTACTGAAATGTCAATTGGAACCGTTCGAGAAATATTTTCCAAATTTAATTCAGAATCAGGATTTTGCAATGGATTCTGGGGTTCTTTGACATATTCAACAGTAAAAATTGAAGCGAAATCATCTTCAAAATGATATAGTTAAGGTAAAAACGAAGATCGGTGATGCAGATCTTCCCATGGTAAATCATCAACAGACAAAAATTCACGAATCTATTCATCAGTTTGAACAAAATCCGGAACTGTCGCTGTGGCTGAACTGGATATAGAAAGTTATTCTTCAGGGATCCCATTCACTGGATCGATTCTGGTTGAAGAGGTGTCGGAAAGTGACTGTACGACCTGGTATGCAAGTTAAAATGGACTCAAAGGCATCATGCCCTCAATTGAATCTAACTCGGAATTAGAAGGTATGATCCAAGGATCATCAAACATAATAGTATTTGAAGAAATCATGTGAATAGTTGCAACGGCAGGCGATACATTAGGAGGAGGAAAGGAAAAAGTTCCTAGTAAACCAGAATCTTTAACTAATCCTACTCCAACATCCTTATAAGGGATAGTCGCTTTACCAACATGCTGGATTGTTTCTGTAGAGGCTGGGTCGGAAGAGAAATAAGTTAACTGATCTATTGTGATGATATTTCCTTGATATGGAAATTTTATGAGTCGAAATACCGAAGAAACAACAACAGTCATCGCATAAGACCAACTGCGACCTAGAAGAAGGTTGTAATCTAGAGGGGCATCAACCACTTCCACATCTAGATTTACGGTTTTACCTTCGACCCCTATGGGTAAATCCTGCAAAATACCAAAAGGGTGAAAACCTCGACCATCAAAAGCCTTAAGAATCGTCGGAGATTGGTTAAGTGTAGGAGAACCAAGTGATTTCCAACACTGAATCGACATAATACACGTTGAAGCTCCCTCATCAATCACAGTCCGAAAGATTGGTCTGTTTTTTACTAACACTGGAATCTGGAAAGCCATTTGGTGAGGAAGACGTGGTGTACTATTTTCTAAATTGAAGATTATAAGGTTAGAATCCTGAACATCGACAGCTCCTATGGCAGACAATAATAATTTACGCTGTGCTGGACACGATTGCAGCACTTCCAAAGCTGACATTGCTGAAGGAGAAACAGCTACGTCTTCAACAATGTTGTAATTCTGAGCAGCTCTCGCATGTGGATTGAAAGCTGATTTACGAAGAACACCTTTAGCAGGCGGTTTGATTATTAAGTCTGGATTTTGTTTCTCAATCTGTAGCGGACCAGAAACAGGAGGAGGTGTAATTGATGCATTTGCATTAGAAGATTCTGCTTTTTTCCCATCAACAGGATTCTTAGTACCATAATCTTGTGATTGCGTCACAATCCTTACATGAGACATCATCAAAATAGGTTCTTCTGAAGCAGTCGAAGTGGAACCAACCATCTTGCTATCTTGAGTTGGAAAAGGATCCTTCAAGACAGCAAGTTGTTGTGAACCTTTGACGAACTTTGCAACCTCTGCATGATGTGGGAATTCCTTAGTGAATTGATCCTCGTCACAAATGTAACAAGGGTAACGAGGCTTGCGCTTTTCGTCATTGGATTCATTTTTATCAGTTTTCTCTTTTGAAGTTTTCTTGTTTTTACCCTTCCCTTTCTTTTTACCACCGGATTTAGATTTAGCCATAGATGTCTCTACGACGTGAATGTCGGCAGAAATTTCGGGGGAATATTCTCCTTTCGGGGAATCTGGTAAGGTTATAATAGGAGAAGATTTCTTTGAAGACTTCTTCTTACTTTTCGTATTGACTGTACTAATCATGCCATCAGCAGCATGAGACCCTGAAGGAGCAGCAGCTATCTGACCTTGTTTTGGAAGGTCGGGGATTTTTTCGTGTAAAGTACCTGACTGAGTGTAAACGATGTCAAGGTACTGAGCTTCAGCAATCACATGCTCCTCAGTAACAACACTGGCCTTAGCTACATCTTCAGTGATCTTGGGCAACAATGATTTAACAAACCATTCTGCCAAAATTTGATCCGGAATTTAAAATTTCACCAAACGCCTTCTACGTCGCCATTCATGAATATGATCAGAAATATACGTAGACGTAGATTGCTTAAGTGAAGTTAATAATTCTGTGCCATTGTCGTATCTGACAGGCAACTGAAAATGAGTCAAGAAGGCAGTTGCTAACTGACTGAAATTATGAAACGAGCCTCGTGGTAACTCAATGTAACATTTGGCTGCAAGACCAATAAGAGTTCTTTGGAAAAGACGTAAGAAAATCAAATCATCAATAATTGAATTAGACGCACACCAGAGGTGATAATTCATGACATGATTTGATGGATCCTCTCCTGACTTACCTTCAAACTTCGGTATACCACTGGGCAACTTATGCGGAATTGCGGCCAATACGGATAATAGAAAATTGGATCATTTGTAAGGCACGTCAAATCAGGTAAATCCAAAGTTGCAATAAATGGTAACTGAAGGTTGGGGTCACAAAAACCTTGAGTAGCCAAAGTAGTTCCAGGAGGTGGATACCCAGGATAGATGGGAATTGGATTTGCGTTAGGAATTGTGTAACCTCCTGGAAAACTAGGATTAATCGGACCAAACTAGGGTTGTTGAGGCTGCTAATAAGTGTAGCCAGGGTACGGTTGATACTGATAATTTGGATTTTGTGAACCGGGACCGAATTGAGGATATCCCTGGTACGGTTGATACGTGAATTGCGGTTGACTTGTGAAAACTGTACTTGTACCGGCTTGTCCTCCAGGCATCTAAATCGAAGTCTGAACGAAAGGCCCTGAATAGGGTACAGAGACTTGAGGGATTTGCACAGATGCAGGGATAGACGAACTCGGCATTACAGATACTCTAGAAATAGGTGTTACAGGTTGGACAGACATAGCAGCAGTTGCAGCAGTTTGAGGCGGAGTCTGAGGCGAACTAGGCCCAGTCTGTTGAACAGAACTAGGTGCAGGAGTTTGAATAGTAGGCTGGACAGGTTGCTGGGTTGGACCAGAAACCAAAGGCTGTCCAGGTTGAAAAGGTAACTGCACATTAGGCTGCATAGGCTGTTGATATTGGGACAGATCCCACACCATATTCATTCCAAGATATTTTCCCGTAGAAGGTTGAACATAAGGACCATAACCTAGTTGAACGTAGGGTTGATACGTGAATGGTAAATTCCGGCTCCTTGAACAGATGACTGACCAGAAGGTTGTTGGTAACCTTGAATTGCGTACTGACCTTGAGGTTGATAACCCTGAGGTGCGTACTGAAGCTGGGGTTGATAAGGACCCTGAGGAGCATATTAAGCTTGGGGTTGACCCTGGGGTGTGTACTATCCTGAAGGTTGATAACCCTGAGGTATATACTACCCTTGGGGTTGTCCCCCAAAATAATATGATTCCACAGTTTTTCCTGGGAAAAATCTACCTTGAGGTTGACCCCCAGGTGGTAACTTACTTCCTGAAGGTTTCCCCCCAGGTGGTAACTTACTACCTTGAGGTTGCCCCCCAGGCAGTAACTGATTTCCCTAAGATTGCCCTCCAGGCAGTACCTAACTGCCTTGAGGTTGCGGATTCAGAATATTACAAGACATCATAAAAATTTTCCCTTCGTTCAATGTTTCAGTTTTAATTCCACTTAAACTAGATGATAACATGCTTTCAATCGGTTGAGGAGCTGCCACCGAGAAAGTCCCAGACAGAGCCTGATATCCCAAAGGAATAGAAGGACCACCATGTAAAAATGATTCCGGTGTCTGGGAAAACATGGATGATTCTCCTGCCATAATGGATGACGGATAATAACCTCTGGGTGTTGGATGAAATGGAACTCAAGGTGGAGAAAAAGAAAGACCCGGATTCTATAAAAAATTAGTTAAAGATAAATACCAAGCAGTAGTTCGAATAGGGATGTAGATGTAACGAGCTGTGAAAATTGATTCACGTTCCCTAAGATGTAACGATTGAGGGGAATTGGGAAGAGATAACTCTTCGTCTGGATTAGTGAGTTCTTCAATAGAAATTAGTCCAGATGGAAGATCGTCAGTGACAATATTTCTTACCCTAGGTGAACCAAGATCGCTGGAAGTTGGTGAAATAAATCCCGAAGATGTTTCCAAAACAAAAGGTTCAGTTTCAGGTTCAGAGATTTCAGGTTCGTCAGCCCATTCACTGGCAGGAGAAATACTACCAGTAACTTCAGAAACTGAAATCGGCTCTTGAATGTGTTCTGTTATGGGTGTTTGATAATCAGGATGAACCACTATGGATGAAGTCCCAACTTCTGTTGATTTAATCCTACCGCTACTAGACGATACCAGAGCACGAAGCCCTTCAAGCTGACTTGGTGAATATTCAGGGGGTTTCCCTTGTAGTCTCCGGGATTGTCTCGGCAATTCCGCCACGATTAAATATTAACTAATCACATGCAAACAAAGAAAATTTCAATGAAAACACCTAAAGTCTCTAAAGAAACAAACAGCTGAATCACACGCTTAAAAAATCTAAGAGTTCAAACCACACACAAACAGTAACTTTCCGTACTAAAAACACTAGTTGGTGATGAAATCCAACTTAGTAGAAATTTAACACAGAAAGGGTGGTTGGAACAGTTACCCCGACAACCTGCTTAATGAAACAGACTGGCACAAGTTTCCTCACAAAACCATCTCGTGTGAAGAGAACCCCCTAGAGAGTCCAAGTGAGTCTAGTCGACGTCTGCTCCAGGTATAGTGAGATCTTTCCTTCACCATCACCTTAGGAAATAATCTTAAGTTTGTGGACACTAAGGTTACCAATAGTAACAAATATAACTGGGGGAACAGTCTACGATCCGATCCCACGCGCAAGGGCAGAGTAACAAAGCTCAATCCCCTTAAAGGTTCCTCGACATGGTTAATCTAAGGTTTACCGACAAGTGACCCCAGGCTCCTCGACAATGGTTAATCTAAGGTTTACTGTTTGTAATACGCGCAAAATCTTCTATCTTCCCCAATGAAACAGAATTGATTGTCTCATTGGTTCGGACATGATCTCGTGATTAACTTCTTTAAGAGAAGCTTCCCAGATTATACAAATTACAATTGGGTTTATTTCCTACCACAAGATTTGTCTACTTGTTTGTTTTACTACCTTGGAGAGTTAATTACTCCCTACTCCAAGATACTAGCCTAAGCTATGTTGGTGATAAGAGCCCTAGAAAATAAAAAGATTGCTAGATGGATTTTAATTAAGCGTTACTTTTAAGAGTTGTTTCTTAAGTCAATGGGTGCGGAAGTGAAACTTTGATGGTGTGAAAACTCGACTTCCAAAAACACTAAAATGCACCTAAAAATGATAATCAGATCGTTTCCTTTCAATGAAATTCTAATTAAGGAAAAGTTGGAGAATGCAATCCTTTTATTGAACAATTCCTTCTTTAAACATTAAGAGTAATTGAAAGAAAATATTTTTGTCTTTTCAGCAATAACTCAAAAATGAAACAAACTATCAAAGCTCATAAGAAAATCCTTTTACTTTCAAACTTGAAGCTACAGAACAAGTTTTCTTCAAAAGAGATCTACAAAATTCTATGAAAAACACTCAAAACTATCAAACTAATTCTGAGACCTACAAATTTTAATAACCTATTTGAATAAAAGCTTTACAATTTTTTTTGAAGAATGTTTTACTTAGTTATTCAACAAAATAAGGATCTATTTGTTTAGAATAACAAACAGATCAAAAACACTCAATTATGTTTTTATAAAAAATTAAATTCAAAAACCAGTAACAAAGTTTCTTTTCGAAGATTTGTAAAGAAACGGGCAATTCTATTTCTCAATAAAGGATGATTTCACAATCAGGCCAGATTCAGCAAAAGACAAAAGACCAATGTAATCTCAGGTATTTTAAGCAGTCAATGCTTCGAATCGCTACAAAGACCAAGTGAAAGACAATCCAAAATGCAAAACTTCTAGAAAATCGTCAAAACACCAATACTACTAAGATTCATTCACAGAAAGATTTTGACAGAAACAATCATCAATCTGGGCAGAAATCAAAAACTCTAAATTAAAATAAAGATAAACTAAAGAAAGAAATCTGAAGTTTTTTCAAAATTTTAATAGGGTTCCAGTCTTGCAGAAGGAACAGGTACGGTACTGCACTGTTTACTAAAGAAAAAATGCGAAACTACCCGCACTGTGAAAAGAAGACAAAGTGCAGTCCCAGGAAAAATTAACGAAAAACATAAAAGATCTCAAAATTTTCAAAAACAAAGAAAACCTAAGCTACCTAGGTAGATGTCTATCAATCAAAAACTAGGAAAAACGTTTCCTCAAATCAAAATAAAAGAGAACCAAAAACAACAAGTTCTTTCCCCAGTGGAGTCACCAATTTGTTGGAGGATTAATCCGTCTTGCGATTAAGACCGATCTCCCTAGTACCAAAATTATCTAGCAACAAACAGCCTCAAATAGACTAATCTTTCTCTAAGCATATATGATCTACTAAAAGCTCTTGCAGAGGTGTTATGACTTATCACGGTCCAAATGCTTGTTTGAAGCTGTTGTCCCTCACAAGACATGAAGGAGTTTTCCCCAAACCCGCAACACAAACAAGAAAACACGTATAAAATTTATATATAAATCCTTTTCATCATAAAACCATGCTTATCATAGTGATCAAGGAATCTATGAAATAAACCATTGATTGAAAGCTTATCGAGAAAATGAGTATATATTTGTATTATTAATTTCAAAAGAAGAAAATCTCATAACCCGAGCCTTGATGTTGCATGACTTTCCGGGTCCGGGGGCAGAATCTCTCGATTTTGATAAGCTCTGCACTCCTCCAACCAAGACTAATAGAGGTATGTAATCTCTCCTCACAAAATTCTTAATCAACTAAGTCTGAATCTTAACAGCACTTAACTTCAAATATTCTAAAGCTTCAACCTCCCTTTGAGGCTACCCAATGCCTCTTTTTATAGTGGAGAAGAGGAGGTTCTCTGTTCCAAGTATGAAGGGATAGAATCCTCCTTCAAAGGGATAAGCTCCTCACATCAAGGGGTTAGCTCCATAAGGTAAGGGATTCATGCACCCCTCATAAGAGCGGTTTTGCCACCGAAAATCCATTCTTATAAGCTTCCAATTCTTTACTTAATTTATCTTTTTTAAATTTACTTGTGCTCTTTTAATCTTACACAGGGGTCCGCACTCATAACAGTGACAAAAGTGGCACCAGTACTGTGGATAGCTGAACATTGGGTGCAGGACCACAGGCAAGATAGCCAGAAAGTGCGACACCAAAGTTTAGGAGACTTTAGGAACTTTTTCTAATTTTCAAGGCTTGACATGAGGAACTAATATATAAGCGAGACTCGCAGTTATAAAGTGATGAGTTATAACAGCTTCCCATACGCAGAATTATCTACGTACAATTTTTAGTGTATTGTACCC
>JAXQQM020086673.1:0-22231 GCA_034641835.2 Pinus albicaulis | reverse complement strand
TCTTGTTATGGTCAGTGATTTTCTGATTGTATGACCAAATGATGAGTGTAACATGGTGTCTTCAGAGCCAAGGACCTGGCCTTCCTGTGGAATGCAAGGGCTCTCTCTATTTGTGTAAGGGATATATGTGTGTTTTCTTATTGTGTTCTTATTTTAGGCTAGTTATGAAGTAGGTTTTTTGGTTTTGGTTTTTAGGTTGTGAGGGATGAAACTAATCAAAGATATAAGATAGGTAAAAAGATGTCAGATCAACTGGGCTATGGGGTCGAAAAGGTCAAGAAAGCTATTAGATGGTGATACAAGGCTGTTGAAGGGCCGATTTGATTCGAGGTAGAAAGGATCTTTGGGAAAAATGGAATAAAATGGACATCAAGTTTGGGAACAACAAAGGATTTCAAGCATAACTAGTTTAATAGCTAACATAAACATGGTAGGGCAAACCATTAATCATGAGAAATGTAACTATAAGCTAATCAATACATAGAAATAAACATTCAAGCCATGCATAGAGATATATCACCCTCTAACTTTGGGAAATGGCTATCAGAATTTGGGGAAAACACTTAAGACAGACAAACAACTCAAATCACTATGCCGGAATGCCTAAACACAGTACTTCAAGTTATTGGGCACTTTGAAAACAAGATTTCATAGTCTTAGGCAAAGGGCAAGATCAGAACAAGACCTCCTTGGTTCAACAAATGACAATCTAATCAGTCAAAGAGAAATTTCATGGATGGAGCTATGGCTAGCCATGAGTAAGCAGGGCATACCATAAATCATACTTAGCATGCATAAAACCATGAATGAAATAAGCAACAATATCCTTAAGTTATTAAAGAGAAATCAAGAATTCTTTAATGTGACTAAGGATGAAGAAAACATGGAAGCTATGAAGAAACAAGAAATTTGAGGTGCCTCCAAGGGCATGTCTCAAATTTGTTCTCTACTGATCTATAGCAAGCAAGAAACATGGATTCATGAATGAAAACTAGAAAACAAAACAAAGAAAGAGACATTATACCATTCTACCAAGTCATGGAATCCAACAACAATCCTCTTTCATCATCCAAGAACATCCAAGAGGCAATCCAAAAGCATGAGACAAGTATTTCTTCCAAAGCTTATATGACCATATATTGCTTCTATCATCAAGTTCAGCCTGTTTTACAATGAAAGCCTTTGGAATATATAGGCTCAAGTGAGGAAAACCTCTTGGTTCAATTTGCACTCTCATTGGCCTATTCAAAATATCTAAACTTGTCCTTGAGGCTTTGCAAAGCCCAAGGCACAAAATATCTCATAAAATATCTAAAAAATGTTAAAAGAGGGAATTAAATTGACTTTTCATAACTTCTCATGTGCAAAAATAGCTAAACGCACATGAGGAAAAAGCAGTTTTTAAAGGTTCAAATTTTACAAAAATACTCAAAAATTACATCAGCAAAAGGTCCCCTGACTTTCCGGCAACGTTTGGCAGCCTTCCCGATGTTGAAACGAGGCTCATAATAGCTCATTGGAAAGCTCTGAGTGTCTATTTTTTGGAGCAACTAGAATTTTCTCAATCTGATGCCTGGAAGTCCTCCAAAAACAGGTCTATGTGTAAAAAACCAAAAAATAAAGTTTGTTGATAGACCGGGCAGAGTGTAGAAAAAGCGGGCATTTTTCGCCATTTCGGGGGAGCAAATGATCTTCAAATTTCCTAAAAATCACTAAGTGTGTGCTCCTAAAATTATGGCATCCAATGATACCATTCTCCTCCTTTGATGATCCCCCAAACTGAAATGGCGAAGCCCATGATTTTTGGCCAAAAACCCAAAAATGCCAAAAAACCAAAATATGCCGAAAATCGCCCAAAATTGGTGAGCATGACCCTCAAGGGTTCTCAAAAACATGTTGTGAAGTAGAGGAAAAAATATGAAGTCTTGATGTGTCTTTCCTCACTTTCCGTGCCGGGCACTTCCCTTTAGCCTCCTTGAGCTTGTCTTGAGCAGCTTTCAACTTGCACCGGGAAAACTGATTTAGTCTTTTATAATGCCTCGTCATTCTCCTTTGAAGGTCTAAATCCTTGTTTGCCCTCTCCAACTTCTTCTCCAAATGGTCATTGACTCTCTCAAGCCATGCCTCCTTATTGTTTTCTATCTCCTGTTCAAACAATGTAGTGAGAGGGGTAGATTGGAGAAGGGAATTTTCCTCTTCTTTTTGCTTCTCAAGGGCCCTTTTAAGCCCCATGGTTCTAGGCCTCTTTCGCTTAGGCTGATCATCACCTTCACTTTCATCAAACTCGCCCATGATTTCTTCCAACCTTGCTTGGGATTTGGAGGCCTCCTTCTTGTACTTAGTCACCCGTGTCTCATAAACAGCCATATGGACACTCATTTGCCTATTTTGGATTTGCAGAAATTGATTGAAATTCCTTGCCCTATGAAGATCATCCTTCAATGCATCAATTTGGCTTCCCCTAGGGATCAAGATTTTTTTTAGAATCCGGGCTTCATTATCACTATCATCGCTTTGGACTTGGATGATGTCGAATGCACTCTCATGTTCATGACTTCCTTCTACCTTGCCCTTCCCTTTGCTTTGGGTGGCTATTCTAGTGCTCTTCCTCATAGGAAAATCAATGATAGGCATCTTTGGCAATTTGCCTTTACTTCGAAGAGCCCTTGTCACATTTGGAGTGACCACTCTAGGCACTTTCTTCTTCGTTGTCCAGGGCTTGGCCTTTTTAGGAGAAGAGGGCATGGCCCCTTTACCTTTGTCACCTTGCTTGTCATCCTTTTGAGCTTGTTGTTCTTCTTGAGGAGGTTTTTGTTCTTCTTGAGACTACTCTTGCTCATCACTGTCATGCCCTTTTTCATCATCTTCATGCTACTGCTCTATCTCATAGGGCTGCTGTGTGTCCTCCTTAGGCTTCCCTTCCTCATCACTATCATGCTGCCCTTGCTGCTCTGTCTCACAAGACTGCCCCTATTCATCCCTTTCCTATCCTTGTTCATTATCTTCTTGTTGCTGCCCTGTCTCTCCCTCACTGTCATGTTGTTGTTCAACATTTTATTTCTCTTTCCCTTGCTGTTGTTCATCACCACTGTGATGTTTCTCTTCATGTTGCTGCCCTTCACCATAAGTTTGTTGTTCGACCTCATCATCGATTTGTTGTTCCTTTCTGCTTGTCATGCTACCCTCCATCATCATTTTTGTTCTTCATCTTTGCTGCCCTTCATCCTCTTCTTGGTCACTTCTTTCTCCTTCTTCATGTTCACCTTTGCTTGTTTAGCCAGTAAACTTGAGCCTTTTGGGAATTGGGTCTACTAGAAGAAGGCGAGGCGATGAGTAGGAGATGTAGGATGTATGGGTGGAGGGACGAGTGGAGAAATCCGGATGAGTGATGAAAACATCCCAAGAGACCTCTCTCTTTCAGCTGATGAAGAATGATGATTTTGATGAGTGATGGAAGAGACGAGGCTATTCTTTGTGAAGGATGATCCTTAGAAAGTGGAGGCCATTTTCTCAATGCTCTTGTGCAAGAAGAAAGGAAGATTTATTTGGTTCTTATGATATGTGTCTGACATTCGAATGTGATAAGCATAGAGTCGGAAGAATCTTCCCTCGCAAGTGAATTACTTCATGATAATCTTCATGAGGGGGGCGTAGTTGGCTAAAAGATATGAGAAAGGGAAAATAGAAGGACAAGCATCTTTGTGTTTAGGCTTTAGAAAGGGTTTGTAATCATCTAAGTCCAAATGGCTTTGCTTAAACCATTTCTCGCCAATATAGGGAATTTTAGTGGCTTTGGAGATGGATCTTGGGGAGAACTTGAAGTCAAGGCCTGCCAATTGGAAATGCTTATCTTGAAACCCCAAAGCGCAAAGGTGTGTCAAAGGAGAAAAACTCTTCACCTCTTGCACCCTTTGACAGAAATCTAAACACCCAAACTCATGAAAATTGAACAAAAATGATGGGTGTGCATTCACTTCTTCAGTGGGAATAGGCTCATACCTCTTATGCAATCCACTCCTACTACCCTGCCTGGGAGGCATCTTGCTATGGATGCTCTCTGCAAAACCAAACTGCCTCCAAAAGGATTTCAAGAATGTCTTTTCAAACAAACTCTGTCTTCTTTGTAAATCTCTGCTTTAATCAAGGCAAAGTTGTTTCAAATGTTGTGTGAGATTCTTATGTGGTATTAGGTCTCTTTTCCTCCCAAAACACTGCCCTTTCTCTTGGTATGCCAATCAATAAAAAAATTTAAGAATAAGCCCACAGTCAAAAAAATTTACACACAATCAAAGTGATTTTCTGTGTTTGGACAAGGTCACAAGGTTCTTGGTTCTTTGGTGACAGCAAGACAGCCTTGTAGTCGATAAAAACAAAAGTTCCCCACCATCAACATACCTTCCTTATACTTCACTGTTTCTCATACCCAGTTTTTCCCAAAACACCTTCAGACTGATTTAGAAACTTTACTCATTTAAGGTCTGCTTTATAGAGTAAAGGAGAAGGCACCAGTTTTTTGCCCTTTTTATCACATAGAGGAGACCTTTGAATCAAAAACACTTATACAGTGATCACTGTTCATGAAATCAGGCTTACTGTTTTTACTTTTCCAAATTCTATGTTTCTCATTTTAGAGACTGTCCCCACCTTTCAATACTATTTTGAGGGCAGTTTATAAAGTTCTTTGACATTAATAAAATCCACCATTTTTCCTATGTCAGTGTTGGGAAATCATAGCTATTGCATGCCCGGATCTTTAAACAAAAACACCAGCCCTCCTTAACACTGTCTTCACCAATGCATACAGCTGATAGAATTATGTTTTGTGCTACAGCAGTTAGGATGTCCTTAATGCTTGACAACCCTACTAGAACAGGAGTGTGATGCTTTATTTTTAGGGGCAGTTTTTAGGCTCTTTGAAGCTAGGATTAACACTTCACTCTCAACCAACTGTGACTTTCTTTCAAAACATTCACTTAAATTACCTTGATTTACATCCATATTTTCACTGCCTCAAACACTATCTAGCAGTTTGAATTTAGTAAGGGGGCAACACAAAATACCTTGAAACACGATGGCAGCCTTGTTCGAGGACTTTGGACCAGCTTCTAGATTGGTTAGGAGGCATTTTTATCATTTTAACCTGTGCGACACGTTTGATTGAGAGAGCGTCGCGCAAACAGTCTGTCGGGTCACTTTTCGGGCCAACGTAACCAACGCCTATAGGCACGCCGCGTTCAGCTACAAGCGCGTTGTGCGACAATGTATTTCCTTCGTAAATTTGCATCTGAATGTGCTACGCAGCTCTACAGGCGCACCGCACAGTCTCCAAGCCTGAAAAACTCTGTGAAAATTCTCAAAAACTCTTTCTCTGGTCTAGTGAGCAGCAAAGGGGAGTTTTGCTTGCACTTTGGAATTTGCAAAATGGATTGGCAACGGTCCTTAACCCTTTTGAAAACGAAAAAACCAAAGTCCCTTTCGCATTTTATTTGGTGAGGGTTTCTTTAAGAATGTTTGAAAAGGCCTTTGTTTTTAAATCAAAACTTGAAACCTTATCCTTCAAAACACAACCTGATACCCTTGTTTGGATATGTGTCACAGTGGTAACGACCATTTCTTTTATAAACCCGACCTCCTTTTTTTAAATAAAACAACCCTTTTCAAGACTTAAAAATTTTCACTGTTTCTTATTGGAGAGAAAATTGTTTTCCCTGTTCTAATTATCTGCACTGTGGAATGAAAATCTTCTCTGACCCCATGAAGGATTGCAGATATGTCTTTTTAGTGTGAATGTCTTTTACTGGGAAAAAAGGCTTAACTGTAATTTCAATTTCCCTCTTTCCTCCTCTTGTCCTTTTGTTGCTCACTGCTGTTACTCTTGATCAGTTGAAAAAGGTTTTTATGAAAAAGGAAAAGAAAACACCTCTGAATATCATCATCATCCATTTTTTTTTGTCATTTGAAAAGAGGACACTTGTAGAAGACACCTTGTGTTATATGAGGTTTTCTTTGACACTTTGAAGGAAGTAGCTTTTCCCTTTTGCAACCTAAACTGACATTTTTCACTCCGGATGCTTTGGATATGGTCATGTCCATTGTGAAAACTAAATGAGATGGCAGGTGCTGCTCTGAGTTTCTTCTTTGAATGAGGGTAAAAATCAACAAGGGATGATGCACTAGAGCTGAAAAGTGAATAAGGGAAAATTCCCTTTAGTTTCTTCTGTGAAGGAGGTCTGCAAGAAGCCTGGGTTTTCATTTATTTCATCTCTTTTTGAGAGCAGCCTCTTTAGAGTCTCTTCCATATGCCATGATTGCTTTTTATCCTCAAACCATGATGAGCTCCTTTACTTTGCTTATGAAGGAGGCTTTCTTTGACAAATGCCTGTTTTCCTTTTGAACATGATGGCAGAGGTCCTTTTGAGACCCAAACTCTTTGACTCTTTTGACCATCTGATTAACAATCTTTCTTCAATGATGATGAACCTACTAGCTTCACATTGTAACTCAAATAATAATGAAACTCATGCAAACCAACTTTAAAGCCTACTGCTTTAACCCTACTTTTAATCATCATTTTCATGCAAAAGCCTTCATTTGTTGTCTCACTGTACTTCAAATTTTGTCTTCACAGTTAGTGAAAAACTTAAAAACAGACTTTACCTTTGGCCCTTTGCTTATAGATGAAGGAGGCGCTCTTAGTTTTCAACCCTCTACTTATGAAATGAAGGAGGTTCTTCAGTCTTCAAACCCTCTGCTTATATATGAAGGAGGTTTTTTAGTCATGTCAAATCATCAGCCTTTTGACAGTGTTATTTTTTCCTTTCACTGTCCTTTCAGGCTTTGACTGTGATCGCAAGAATTTAATGAAAAACTCTCTGCTCTGTAGCTGCATCCCAGGCTCAAGATCACATTGAGAAGCAGTTGTCTTCTCATCTGGAGCCAAATATTGTCTTATGGGATGCTGGTATGCCTCTGTCCTTGAAAGATCCATTAAAACACTATAAAAACGCCTAGAATCAGTTTGACTTATGGTCCATGTATTGCTGAGACTTGAGGGTGTATTAGTGGCACGACTTATGGTTGTAACCAACTTTATTTTCAGAATGGGAAGGTCTGTTATGACTGGTCTATAGCAGATGGAGGTTCTTTGGCTTCATGATAATTCGCCAAGGGAGAAATGCCTAAAGCGCCACTTCCTAACTTAGGGGAGGCTTTTGGACAGATTTGGATTGTTTCTTTAGAGCTGATGGGCAGACTAGAATGGTTGAGGTTAGGTAGGATTTGATAATGAGGTTTCATCTCGTCATGGGTGGACTGAAAGGTAAGAGGGAAAAAAATTTTATGGGTGTTTTCCAGCTGGAAAATTTGACAAATTTTTAGATCAGCCGCTAGAAAACTTGGCTATTACAATTAGTCATCACCAACAAGTGAAACATACTGATGACTAACAGTGGCTCCATTTGGGGAGGGCAGCTCCCTTTCAGGAGGTGTCCAGAATTTCAAATCTTTGGCTTATGAAGACCAGTGCCTTACCCATTGGCGCAAAATTCATTCTTCCTTGATGCTACTTCTGAAAAATGACAGCATGATTAGCATTAATGATATTTCTACCTACCCCACTACCTTTCCTAACATTTTTCTTTCTTTGGGTGCATTTGGACTAGCTACCCTTTTGACAATATATATTTTTTTCTTTTCGGAAGATGAACCTATCTAAATCTACACTTATATCTGCCAGGAGTTCAGATTAAACTGAGGAACCCCTTCATTACTCTACCTATGCTAGATCAACTGTCAAGATTAAACTGTTTGACAGGAATTTATCCTCTAATCTAAAACACGAAATTGAAAAGATGATCAAATCAGGGTTAGATAGTCTGAATTGTCATGTATTTGTGGCATGAAAGACAAGCTGCACACAAATATTATTTTGCATAAAATGGAAACTAGGAAAAACAGGGCTAAGATGCACAACTTGTTTTTCATCCCTGCTTCCCTCTTTGGTTCTGTTTTGGGCGTGTGGAACCATTATATTTTCCTAATCTACTCTCTTTGATAAGTCAAGCTTACACAATGTTGACCATCTTTTTCGCTCACTAACTTATCAACAAATAAATTTAAACATGTTCAGCTATTATTAGGCTAGATAGCTGAACAAGACATTTGAGTACTAGTAGCGGCATTTAGACTTGTGCGCTTTCTGAATGACTATTTTTTGGAACATGGAGCCCTTTTCTATTTTCAACTGCCCTCTTTTCTATTCTTCTATTGTTTTTGACTTTTATGTTTTATCTATTTTTCAAAGAGTGGTATATACAATGATTGAAAATGCCTTAAACTCATAAATCTTGGAAATGGCGAAACTTAAGCATCTTATCCTCGTAAGGATCTCCTACCATTCTTGGTCCACTCAACTCCTGAAAAGAGAAATTTGGAAAATTCTCTCTTTCCAGCATGACATAAGGATTCATGAAAGAATCTCTAAATGAACCTGTATCTTCCCGTTGTACCTCTTTATACCTCTGATTTCTGCTCCTTCCTTTATTTTACATATTCCTTAAGTAATGCATATACTCTTGGTCATTTTTGAAATAAATAATGACATCATCAAGGTATGTAAAAATGCAGAAATTCAGGACTGGAAACATGAATTTCATGAGCATATTTTTGATATCCAGTAGTTTTGCAATTCTGAATCTGAAACTAGAACTACTTCCAGCATACTGAAAAAAATATTTGAGTTGTCTACTTTGCAAGGGAATCATTTGCCTATAACCTGAAACATCATCTTGCAAAGGCATATGATTAAAAGCACTTATCATCGGTATATCATGGTCTTGGGTAGGAAGGATAAAATTTATGTTATAGGGATGTGCATTAGTGTTTCTAAAATCAAAACAGACCCTATGACCAGCTATTTTATCTTTGATCATTACTGATTGGTTCAGACTTTTGTACTTTCTTTTGTCGAAGTTTTTTCTTGGAGTAATGGTAATAGCATAGTTTTTGTCATTGTTTCCTCTGCGTGATGTAGTATTCTGCATGAGATTGCCAATTCTAGCATTTCTAAGTCTTTGATGAAATGACAGGATATTAGCTAGTTCAAGTAACTCAGGTATATCTGGGCTGCAATTATCATGTTTTCTCACAAGGATTTTATCAGGTCCTTTTTCTAGATTTTGAGTTGTTATGGCTACAGTCAAAGTTTCACTCGCAGTGGAAGAGTTATGTGATGGTAAATCTTTGAGGTATGGTAAAAACATTAAGCTTCCCTGCTCCTGAGTTCCAAAAAGGTTTGTGATATGTAAGTCCTCTAATGCCTTTATTCTGAAAAAGTTTCATGATGTTACTGTTGATGTTTGACTAAGGTTTGAGCAATTCACTTGATAGTACATAATGGTTTGTGCTTCTTACTCTATTCCTATTTCAGAAGGAACATACCTACTTTCCTCAAGACATAGATGTTCGTGATCATGGTAGTTTTGAGTGTCTAGTTCATCATAGAGAACTAAGGGTAGTTGATGTGGTGGGTCTAAGTTTGTTTCAGTTGCTTCTGGTTGTTCTTCAATGTCCTCATCAGTATGCAGAATAAAAGATTTCAGGTCGGAATGCAAGGAATACATTGGGATGTTATCTGGCCTCTCTTAGCTACTGATCATGTATTTCATGTGTGACTCTCGATAGAGTATTCTTGTTTGGTCAAACACAGGAATAGTGGCGTAGGACATATCAAGTTGAATATTTCCTTGGAGCTTGGCTCCCCAAGATCTGGATAGAAGCATTCCATACTTGGGAGGAATGTCTGCTACCACTATGTCCATGATCAGATGTTTTGTAGGTATTTGGGCCAAACTAAAACAAATATCTTTGATCAAGCCTAGACATTTGACTCTACTAGAATCAAATGAATATAAGTCTTTGTATGGTCTTGTGATTTCTAGGCCTAATCTTTCCATTACAACCTTCGGCATAAGATTATGCGAGGCGCCAGAGTCTAGCATGGCATTGTGAAGGATTTGGTCATGGATATTCAGACTGATGTAAAAGGGGAGAGTGTTTCCCTCTTAGAATTTCCCTTCTATTTTCAGACCAAACAACACTTCAGGAGTGTCATCACCTAGATTAAGGGTGTTCGCATCATTACCTAGATTCAAGACCCTTAACACTTGGGATTTATAATATCATTGGGCGATGAGCTCGGTAAGAGGCATGGCGATCTTTATTTTGGCAATTTCACCCTCAAAACTAAAAGGTAGTTGTAGTTTAGACATGTTTGTTTCAGCTTTTTCAGCCATGACCTTCTCTATGTTCTGAGTTTGCTAGCTCTGTTTCGGGATTTTGTTTGCCACAACCACCTTGGGAATCTTTGTGGAAGTACTAGAAGTATCTGAGTCAGGATTAGTTTGGGTAACTCTATCTTTGTTTTGGTCATTTTTCCTGGCCATGATTTTTTTGCTGTTTACTGCTTTCATAAGGATGGCATCAGGGGTTTTAGTAGTATCTGAGATACCTTTCTTGGAGTTGTCTTGATTTTTTCTGCTTCTAAGGTCATACTGCCTGTGAGCTTCTATTATGGCATTCTGAAAATATATGGCAGGATCCTCCGGATCTTCATAGTTGGTTTCATCCTGATTTGGAGAGAAGAATGCTTGTTCTTCTTCCGTGAGGTACACCTCACTCTCATTATCAAACCCTATGAGGTTCAAATGATTTTCATCAATGGGTTCTGTATCCCTATCATCTTCTTCCACATAATTTTCATTAAATGGTGGCCTAATTTGTTGGTCATTTTCCCTTTGTTTGTTTTGAGGTTGTTCCCTCCTAAAATTTTGGTTCTAGTTTCTATTTGGAGGGTTTGGCTGGTTGTCCCTAAGAGGGGTCTTTTCACTTATCTTTTCCCACATTTTTTCCATGGACCTAACCAAGTCATCTATTCTAGGATCTAAGGAAGGGGCTGAAGTGGAGACCTCATCCCGGTATGTGACTTTCCTTTCTGATCTAGTCCTAGCTCTTTTTTCTGCTAAGTTGGCTTCTGCCCTTATGGCTACTTTTTGCATTTCCTCTAAGGTAAGGGGGTCCTTGTCTCTTAGCTGATAAGTCATGTCTGGGTCAAAACCCTCGGGGAACTTTTCCAAGGCTGAACCAAGTGGGGGTTTGAAGTGAGGTGGGAGGGCATTATACACACTGTTGAACCTAGTGCAGTATCCCTGGACACTTTCCCCATTTTCCCATTTTAGATTGTTATATTCTGACAGGATTTGAATGGGGTTCTTTCTGATTTCCCACTTATTTATGAAGGTTTGGTAGAGTTCTGGGAGATCGTGGATGTTGTTTGGAGTTAAGCTCTTAAACCATTTTTTGGGTTCTCCGCCCAGGCTTTGGGCGAACATCCTCATTCTGATGGTCTCGTCTTCTATTTCCATGTATTCAAAGGCATCGCTAATCCTATCTACATGCTGTTGAGCTGTGGTAGTCTCATCTCCAATAAATTTTGGGATTTTGGCTTGATAGTCATTTTGTAAGGGAGCCAAAGGTTGTGGCAACACCAAGGGTGCGTACCAGGCTGCCATGACGGGAGCTAATGGGCGTTGTGAAAAATGAGGGTTTGTGGGATGAGCTGAGGTGGTTTGAACAATAGTGGTTTGGATAGGTGTGGCGGATGTACTTGGGCTAGTGATCTGATTTTGAGCAGATCTGGGATGGTAGGAGCCAAAGTGATGGAGAAGCTGAAAGTCGGGAGGGGTGGCAGGTGAGACTTCTCTACTAGGACTCTGTGGCAGATCTATTGGCTCAAGATCGTCAAAGTCTATCTTACTTTGTGACTTGCTTCTAAAAAGGGTTTTTGTTGATTTTAAGTCAAAGGGGAAATCCTGCAAGGTAGTGAGATGTTCAGGTATTGATCTTGCTTTATGGATGGACCTATCGGTAGCTAGATTGCTAGTTTTGGAAGCTTGCCACAGAATCTTCTCTGGGTCGTCTACTATGATAGGGGGATTTGGGTCTGGATGAGCTCTGGTGTTGATTCTTCGTGAAGCCAGATTTCAGGTCTAGAGCTTAGAAAGGATGGTGTTTGTGAATGTTTTGGATGGATGGCCTCTCTAAGGTTTTACTAATGTGAAGGATGGTCAAAACTAAAAGGATGGAATAGTGGAGTCACCAGGTGGATTTCTTATGAGAACTATGGTCCACCACCAACACTATCAAAGATGCTTTGGGAAAATTTTTTATAGAAAACTTTGAGATGGAAACTTGCAAAGAAGAGTGATTCACTTGGTTTCAACAGTTTGCTAGGCTGCATGGACAAGCTAATGGTTCTCTTGGAAAGAAGGTTTCTGTTGATCTCCTATGTTTATGTGAGGCTTTCTGAATCACTAAGTTATACTTATCTTGTCACTGATTACAAATTTTCCACCCTAAGTTTAAGTTTCTGGAAGGATGAGTTAGCAGAAAGGTATGGTTTATGAATTTTTGGTCTTTTATGGAGTTTTTTAGGCCTACTGGAGGCTAGTGGAGTTGCTAGGTGGAACTTGGTTGTTTTTGTAAAGATGTAGCTATTGTCCACCACCAGTAACTATAGAAAAGCCAATCCAAGAATTTTTTTGGGGTTATTCTGAGTTTTTATGTGCATCCTATGGTTTATCAAAGTATTCTAAACTTGTTTCATCACTTTTCTAGAGGTGGTGAGAACAAAGATTTTAATTAAATGGTTTATGAATTTGCTTGCACATTGAGGTTTGAAGAGTTTCCTCTGACTGAATCATCATTTTCTAAGAGGTGAAGAGCTAGATTTCTGCTCTTCTAATTTTGACTAAGATTTTGAGAGTTCTTTGGGGATACCTAGGATGTTTTGACTCAAGAATACATCAAGATCACCATTATGTTAGTGAGAGGTGGGATAAGTCGGCTAGATAGTATTCTCAAAAGTTTTTAAAAGATTAGGAAACTAAGTTTGTTTATCACTCGGAAGGTCCCACCGTGATCGCCATTATGTTAGTGAGCGGTGGGATAAGTCAATCAGATAGTATTCTTAAGGCTATTGGAATGTTTAGGGAATCTAAGTTTGTATATCACTCAGAGTCACACCGTGATCGCCATTATGTTAGTGTGGTGATGAGGTGGCTCAATCGGATAGTAGCCTAGAGTTTAGTAAAGTAGTAAGGCCTACTGGAGGCTAGTGGAGTCGCCAGGTGGATTTTTAGTAGTTTTGAGGTATATGTGTATGGTCCACTACCAATACTGTCAAAAACCAATCTAAGGAAGTTTTTGGGGTTTTCTGAGTTTTTTATGTGCAGCCTAGTTTGTAAGAGTATTATAAACTTGATTCATCACTTTCCTAAGATGGTGAAACAAAGAGTTTACTCTAAATGATTCTATATGCTGATGGTCTGAGTTTAATTTTGAAGGACTAAAAAGTCTACAAGAGTTCGCTAGACTGTTATGTACTCAGGGTCCCACCGTGATCGCCATTATGTTAGGGTCCCATGATTTGGCTGATTGGCAAACCAAATGACAGTGTAACATCAAACCAATGTTTGGAGTCCAAGGACCTAGCCTTCCTGGACTCAGAGAGGGCCCTCTCTATATGTATAAAGGATATCTGTATGTTTTACTTATTGCGTTCTGATTTTAGGCTAGTTATGAAGTAGGTTTTTTGGTTTTGGTTTTTAGGTTCTGAGGGATGAAACTGATCAAAGATATAAAATAGGTAAAAAGATGTTAGATCAACTGGGCTATGGGGTCCAAAAGGTCAAGAAAGCTATTATATGGTGATACAAGGTTGTTGAAGGGCCGATTTGATTCGAGGTAGAAAGGATATTTGGGAAAAATGGAATAAAATGGACATCAAGTTTGGGAACAACAAAGGATTTCAAGCATAACTAGTTTAATATCTGACATAAACATGGTAGGGAAAACCATTAATCATGAGAAATGTAACTATAAGCTAATCAATACATAGAAATAAAAATTCAAGCCATGCATAGAGATATATAACTCTCTAACTTTGGGAAATGGCTATCAGACTTTGGGGAAATACACTTAATACAGAAAAACAGCTTAAATCACTATGCCAGAATGCCTAAACACAGTACTTCAAGTTATTGGGCACTTTGAAAACAATATTACATAGTCTTAGACAAAGGGCAAAATCAGAACAGGACCTCCTTGGTTCAACAAATGACAATCTAATCAGTTAAAGAGAAATTTCATGGATGGAGCTATGGCTAGGCATGAGTAAGAAGGGCGTACTGTAAATCATACTTAGCATGCATAAAACCATGAATGAAATGAGCAACAATATCCTTAAGTTATTAAAGAGCAATCAAGAATTCTTTAATGTGACTAAGGATGAAGAAAACATGGAAGCTATGAAGAAATAGAAAATTTAAGGTGCCTCCAAGGGCATGTCTCAAATTTGTTCTCTACTCTTCTATAGCAAGAAATAAACATGGATTCATGAATGAAAAATAGGAAACAAAACAAAGAGAGAGACACTATACCATTCTACCAAGTCATGGTATCCAACAACAATCCTCTTTCATCATCCAAGAACATCCAAGAGACTATCCAAAAGCATAAGACAAGTATTTCTTCCAAAGCTTATATGATGATATATTGCTTCTATCATCAAGTTCAACCTTGTTTATAATGAAAGCCTTTGGAATATATAGGCTCAAGTGAGGAAAACCTCTTAGTTCAATTTGCGCTCTCATTGGCCTATTCAAAATATCTAAACTTGTCCTTGAGGCTTTGCAAAGCCCAAGGCACAAAATATCTCATAAAATATCTAAAAAATGCTAAAAGAGGGAAATAAATTGACTTTTCATAACTTCTCATATGCAAAAATAGCTAAACGCACATCAGGAAAAAACAATTTTTAAAGGTTCAATTTTTACAAAAATACTCAAAAATTACATCAACAAAAGGTCCCCTCATTTGCTGGTAACTTGTGGCAGCCTTCCCGATGTCGCAACAAGTCTCATGATAGCTCGTTGGAAAGCTCTGAGTGTCTAATTTCTGGAGCAACTAGAATTTTCCCAATATGATACTTGGAAGTCCTCCAAAAGCAGGCCTATGTGTAAAAAACCAAAAAATAAGGTTTGCTGATAGACCGGGCAGAGTGTAGAAAAAGTGAGAATTTTTCGCCATTTCGGGGGAGAAAATGATCTTCAAATGTCCTAAAAATCGTTGAGTGTGTTCTCCTAAAATTATGGCATCCAATGATACCATTCTCCTCCTTCGATGATCCTCCAAACTGAAATGGCGAAGCTCATGAGTTTCGACCAAAAACCCAAAAATGCCAAAACACCAAAATATGTCGAAAAACGCCCAAAATTGGTGAGCATGACCCTCAAGGGTTCTCAGCAACATTTTGTGAAGCAGAGGCCAAAATATGAAGTCCTGATATGTCTTTCCTCACTTTCCGTGCTGGGCGCTTCCCTTTAGCCTCCTTGAGCTTCTCTTGATCAGCCTTCAACTTGCGTCAGGCAAACTGATTTAACTTTTTGTAATGCCTCGTCATTCTCCTTTGAAGGTATAAATCATTGTTTGCCTTCTCCAATTTATTCTCCAAGTGGTCATTGAATCTCTCAAGCCATGCCTCCTTATTTTTCTCTATCTCCTATTCGAACAATTCAGTGAGAGGGGTAGATTGGAGAAGGGCATTTTCCTCTTCTTTTTGCTTCTCAAGGGCCTTTTTAAGCCCCATGGTTCTTGGCCTCTTTCGCCTAAGCTGATCTTCTCCTTCACTTTCATCGAACTCACCCATGTGCTCTTCCAACCTTGCTTGGGCTTTGAGGCCTCCTTGTTGTACTTGGCTGCCCATGTCTCATAAACAACCATATGGACACTCATTTGCCTATTTTGGATTTGCAAGAATTTATTGAAATTCCTAGCTCTATGAAGATCATCCTTCAAGGCATCAATTTGGCCTTCTCTATGGATTAAGAGGTTTTCTAGAATCCGAGCCTCATTATCACTATCATCGCTTTAGATTGGGATGATGTTGAATTCACTCTCTTTTTCATGACTTCCTTCTACTTTTCCCTTCCCTTTGCTTTGGGTGGCTATTCTAGTGCTCTTCCTCCTGGGCAAATCAATCATGGGCTTCTTTGGAAACTTTCCTTTACTTTGGAGGGCCCTTGTCACATTTGGAGTGACAAACTTAGGCACTCTCTTCTTTCCTGTCCGGGGCTTGGAATTTTTAGGAGAAGAGGGCATGGCCCCTTTACCTTTGTCACCTTGCCCTTTTTCTTCTTGAGGTTGTTCCTCTTGAAAAGGCTGCTGTTCTTGAGGAGGCTGTTGTGTATCATCTTTTGGCTGCCCTTGCTCATCATTGTCATGCTGCTCCTATTCAACACTATCATGCTACCCCTGTTCAGTCTCATAAGGCTGTTGTGTGTCCCCTTTTGACTGTCCTTGCTCATCATTATCATGCTGCTCTTGCTGCTCTGTCTCACCCTCACTTTCATGCTGCTGTTCAGCACTTTCTTCCTCCTCCTCTTGCTACTGTTCATCATCACTGTGATGTTGTTGTGTGTCATCATAAGGCTGCTGTTCACCCTCATCATGAGTTTTCTCCTCACCCTCATCACTGTCATGCTGCTGTTCACCCTCATCACTGCCATGCTGCTGTTCAGCACTTTATTCCACTTGCTCATGTCCTTCCTCCTCTTGCTGGTCACTTCCTTCTCCTTCTTCATGTTCCTTTGTTTGTTTTGTAGTAAACTTGAGCCTTTTAGGAGTATATCTGCTAGAGGAAGGCGAGGGACGATGAGTAGGAGGTGTAGGGGATGTATGGACCGGAGGGACAGTGGAGAAATCCAGATGAGTGATGAAAACATCCCAAGAGACCTCTCTCTTTTCAAGATGATGAAGAATTATGATTTTGATGAGAGAGTGATGGAAGAGATAGGCTATTTGCTGTGAAGGAGGTTTCTTTTGGACAGTGGAGGCCATTTTCTCAATGCTCTTGTGTAAGAAGAAAGGAAGATTTAGTAGTCTGGCTCTAGTGAAATGCATGAGCAGTCGAATGTGATATGCATAAATTCGGGAGAATCTTCCCTCACAAGTGAAGTACTTCATGACAATCTTCATGAGAGGGGCGTAGCTGGCTAAAGATATGAGAAAGGGAAAATATAAGGACATGATTCTCTGTGCTCAGGCTTTAGGAAGGGTTTGTAATCATCTGAGTCCAAATGGCTTTTCTTAAACCATTTCTCGCCAATATAGGGAATTTTAGTGGCTTTGGAGATGGATCTTGGAGAGAACTTGAAGTCAAGGCCTGCCAATTGGAAATGTTTATCTTGAAACCTCAAAGTGCAAAGGTGTGTCAAAGGAGAAAAACTCTTCACCTCTTGCACCCTTTGACAAAAATCTAAGCACCCGACCTCATGGAAATGTAACAAGACTGATGGGTGTGCATTCACTTCTTCGGTGGAAATAGGCTCATACCTCTTATGCAATCCACTCCTACTATCCTGCCTGGGAGGCATCTTGTTCTAGATGCTCTCTGCAAAACCAAACTACCTCAAAAATGTTTTCAAGAATGTGTTCTTCAAACAAAACTTTGCCTTCTCTGTCAATCACTGTTTTGATCAAGGAATTTTTTTTTCAAATGTTGTGTGAGATGATTCTGTGATATTAGGTCTCTGTTCCTCTGAAAACACTGCCCTTTCCCTTTGTATGCCACACAGCCAATATTTATAATGACAAGTGCATAGTCAGACAAGATGCATACATAGTCAGACAAGATGCATACATAGTCAAGTGATTTTCTGTGTTAGTTGAAGGTTACCGAGATCTTTGTGTTTTGGTGTGAGCACAAACATCCCTGTAGTAGACAAACACCCCTCTTAACCAAACAATGCTCTTGTATTCAGTATTCTTCACATAGATTTTGATAATAACTCCAAATGGCAATTTACAGCTTCATATACTAAAGTTTTTTTTATGGAAAAATTAGGCAATCAGTGGTTTTTGCTGTTTTTACCCTACAGAGATGACTTTTGAAACAACAAGGCACTTATACAATGATTACTACTACTGAAGTTAGGCTTACTGCTTTTGCCTTTCAAACCCTATTTTTTCTCTCTTCAAACACTGCCTTCTACCTTTCCACTTGTCTTGAGGGTATTTGTTAGGTTTTTTGACAGCAGTAAGAAATCCACTCCTACTATCCTCGCACTGTGACAGACTTTGTCAATAAATTTTAACAAATTACTTTGAAATTCCTACCAAGGCCTTCACCCTTTCACCAACATTTAGTCCTTTGAAAAACACAGCATTCAACATCTTTTTAGAAATTTAAAAATACCAAGGAGGCACCTAGAATACCTTGAAACTTCGATGGAAAGCCTTGCTTGAGGATTTGAGCAGCTTTGAAAACTTTTGGAGGCATTTTGATGGCTTGAAATATGCGTGGCACATTTAGAATGAGAAAGCGCTGCGCAAAACAAGCTGTCGGGTCACTTGTCGGGCCGACGTGACCAGCACCTATAGGCGCACCGCGTGCTGCTACAAGCGTGCCGCGCGGCTGTATATTTCCTTTGTAGAAATTTGCCTAAACGCACCACGCAACCCTACAGGCATGCCGTGCAGTCAATAAGCCCGAAAAGTCTATGAAATTGCACTCCAAAACTCTTTCCTTGATCCAGTGAACAGCAAAGGGGAGTTTGTCTTGTGTTTTGAGAGATTTAAAGAGGTTTGCAATGGTCCCTTTACTCCTTTGAACGTGAACAAGTTAATACCCCTTCGTGATTACCTTTGTGAGGGTTTATTTGGTAAGTCCTCTTTTTGAAAAGAAGGTGTTGGTTTGTGAACTAAAAAGGAACCCCGATCTTATTATTTGCATTTTTTCAACAAAAAACAAACCCAAACTCGATCAGGCCTTTTTTGAAAGACTGTGGGTGACTGTTTTTTGAGGTCTTTGCTTGTGATCTTTTCTTTTACTGTGAGCAGACTACTTTGAAGGTTAATCATCATTTGGTGAGGACCAATGATTTGTGAAGCATCTTTGCCATTTTTCAAGGAGGTAGATTTACCCTTTTGAACCTTAAACTGATAGTGTTTGCTCTTGATGCTTTTAAAGGTGATAATGCTCACTGTGAAACTGATTGAATTGTTAGGTGTTTTTTAAGCTCCTCTTCTAACTGTGGGTGCAAAAATTCAGTTGCATTCACTCATGCTTTACCATTCTCTGTTCATTTAGAGGGAAGTTCTTTAAAACCTCTCCCCTTTACTCAAAATGCAGCAGTAAGGTACCTTTGACCTTTTTCATAAGGAAAATTCCCTTATTTGCAATAATGGCATGCCTTATTGGCTTTGAAAGTTTCTCCAGAATTTGAAAAACATGCCATAATCCTTCTTGCACATTTGGGACCTGTGTATCTATTTGAAATGCCCTTTTTGGGAAAGACTAAACAAAAATTCCCTTTGTCTACTATGATGAGTAATTTGAAATACATTCCCTCATGAACAGGAAGTTCAGTACCCTTTGAAAAATAATTATCATCATTGGCCTGTGTCATGACCTATCTCTCAACCATCAGCAAAGTTATTTTAATTGGGCTCCAGACTGTCTTTGAAAGAAAACTCTGATAGGAGATAAGCCAGCCTCTTTGATATTTATAGTACTCATGCTTTCCCTTTGCTTTTGACCTGATGGCTCTTTTCAAAAGCTTTCAATTGTCTCCTACTGTTCTTACCCTTTGTCTCTCAATCAGTGAAAACCCCAAAGTCAACTACTGCACTGGCCCTCTACTTATAGATGAAGGAGGCGCTCTTAATTTTCAACCCTCTACTTATGAAATGAAGGAGGTTCTTCAGTCTTCAAACCCTCTGCTTATAGAAGAAGGAGGTTTTTTAGTCTTCAAACCCTCTGCTTATAGATGAAGGAGATTTTTCAGTCATGTCATATTATCAGCCTTTTGACAGTGTTATTTTTCCTTTCACTGTCCTTTCAGGCTTTGACTGTGATCGCAAGAGCTTAATGAAAAACTATTTGCTCTGTAGTTGCATCCCAGGGTCAAGATCACATTGATAAGCAGTTTTATTCTCATGTGGAGCCAAAAATTGTCTTCTAGGATGCTGGTAGTCCTCTATCCTTGAAATATCCATTTAAAACACTGTAAAAACACCTAGAATCAGTTTGACTTATGGTCCATGTGTTGCTGAGACTTGAGGGTGTATTAGTGGCGCGACCTAGGGCTGTAACCAACTTTATTCGCAGAATGGGAAGGTCTGTTATGAATGGTCTATAGCAGGTAGAGGTTATTTTGCTTTAGAGTGGTTTGCCAAGGGAGAAATTCCTAAAGTGCCACTACCTAACTTAGGGGAAGTTTTTTGGACAGATTTGGATTGTTTCTTTGGAGCTGATGGGCAAAATAGTATGGTTGAGGCTAGATAGGATTTGATAATGAGGTTTCATCTTGTCATGGGCGGGCTGAAAGGTAAGGGGGAAAAAAAAAGTTTATGGGTGTTTTCCAGCTAGAAAATTTGACAAATTTTTAGATCAGCTGCTAGAAAACTTGGCTGTTACAACTAGTCATCACCAACAAGTGAAAAATACCGATGACTAACAACTACTGTGGTAGTGATGCTGGTGGTTGTTGACGATGACTGCTGACACCCTCAGGGGTATTTTTTCTTTGAAAATAGGTGGAAAGTGGTACCCATATGCATAATATTGGTATGGAATATCACTATGCAATGTACGCATATGTACTGGTTGGGACCTTCTCATGTAAGCATGCTTGTTAGAGATGCTTATGGAGGCATGGGTCTTCGATGGATCTGATCAAAGTGCAATGGTTGTAAGGTATGATACCATCGTGACATGAAATATTTTGCTGTAGTCGAATGTCAGGAGGATCAGTGACATCTGTGGACAATTATGTCTCCCACAGTGCCACCCGAGGATACCCCTTTACATGGGGAGCGGTAATCCAAGGTACTGCTTCTTTTTTGGAAAAGATGTGTCGAGGTCGACAAAAAGGAAGCCTTTAACCGAACCAAGGGTCGCCGACCTGAGGGGTCGGGGACCTAGAAGTGATGGGTTTAACATAGGCATGTTGGTGAGAGGTGACTGAAAACGGATGATGGGGATTCAATGGCCCAAGGTCAAAGTATACTTTAGCAACTTGGCGACAATCATATTTATTTCTGAAGGGAAAATCCCTGGAGTCGGTAGTACTTCCAGGGTGGGTGTTGACTACCTATGAATGTCGTGATGGTGCGTGCATGGGGGTGAAATACTCTGACCAAGGGGAATGAGGGACATAGTGAAAATACTTAAGTGATTCATCAGGTGCTTTTAGCAATTTAAAAATTTTCTTGCACAAACATTTATGATTATACATACCAAAAGTGTGAAATATTTCTATGATAAGATGTTCAAAAGAGTGTGTAGGCATTGGAAAATGTGTGACACCATTCCCTTATGCACCCTTCTAACATGAGAATGAACAAGCTACAACCAACATCCTCATAGTGGATGTTGTGTTTTGTGCAGAAATCAAGGAAACAAGAAGTATGCTCAAATAAGGTTGTTTCAACCTTTCCATTAAATTCTAGATTAGACAAGTCATCAATAATTCACACCGAAAATATCATATTTACATTTATGGAAAAAAAGTTCAGGGTTATGATTGCGGGAGAAGTCATTAAATGAGTGCGGAAATTCAAAATATACTTAAAGGGCTCAACTTCTCATTTGGACCTCCTTCTAGTGCTAGAAATGTTGACGGTGTTGGATCCACCAACATTCAGCAGATCTCCCAGATATGAAGTCCAAACTAGACCTCGCACCATTTGGAGTAGGAGTCACAGTAGTGGGGTGTTAATGATAAGCCTTGGTTTTCAAAACGCATAGAAGGGTGCACCGTGTCTTTGGTGAGAAAAAGTGTGTGACCCTGTGGAAATTCAAGTGCGATGCATGAAAGTTCCAACACACAAAGGGAAAGGGAAGTGCGCCCCTTGGAAGCCTAAAATAGTATGTAGCTTGGAAGGAACACATGAGAAAAATGACATCACATGAAATAACATGCGAAATAGTCCACAATTTAAGGTGATGGATCAATAGATCAACTCACATCCAACAAGATTAATACAAATGAAAACGAAATAGTTCATAAGAATATGCATAAGTTAAATAACATATATTGAAAATACAATAAAAATAGTCCTACTATATCCAAAACTTATGCATGAAAGCGTGCCGACTTTGAGTTTTATTAAA
>JAXQQM020073317.1:0-98595 GCA_034641835.2 Pinus albicaulis | reverse complement strand
AGTCTTAAGTGCGATTGAAAGCGGGGATAGTCTCATAGGTCATGTCCATTTACATAGTCCCTTGTAACTTAGCCCCCAAGATCTCGATAATAGCATTCCATACTTTGGGGGCACATCAGCCACAACAATATCCATTACTAAGCATTTGGTTGGAATCTAGGCTAAGTTAATGCAGAGGTCTTTGATTAATCCTAAACATTTTACTCTGCTGGAGTCAAAGGAGTAAAGGTCTTTATAAGGCCTAGTGATTTCTAGACCAAGGCTCTCCATTACAGCTTTAGGCATTAAATTATGAGAAGCCCCAAAATCATGCATAGCATTGTGTAAAATTTTGTCATGAACGTTTAAAATCACATAAAAGGGAGGAACAAGTCCCTCTTGATACATACCTTCAATCTTTGGACCAAAAATAAGCTCTCGCTAGTCATCATTAAGATTGACTGTGTCATTATTCTCTTCAATGTTTAAAGCCTTCAAAATTTGGGTCCTATATACATTTTGGGCAGCTAACTCAGTCAAGGGAACAGAGATTTTGATTTTGGAAATTTCCTACTCTAGGATGAAAGGAATTTGGTTCTTCAAAGAACTTGTCTCAGCCTTACTAGCTGCTAGCCTATTAGCAACATCATCTTGCTGATTAGTCCTATTTACATTTGACGAAATTTTTTTAACAGGAGTACTAGCTAAAGTGTTAGTACTGCTAAGGTCTGCACTCTGTTTTTCATTGTTTTGAGTGCCTTTCTCTTTACCATTATCAGAATTCACAGCTACTATTTTATCCTTTTGTTTGACAACTTTAGGCTTGGTTGCAGTGTTGTTTTGTGAAGATTTGTCAGAGGTTTTGTTGTTGGGGGTTTGTTGACTGGTTTTTCTTCTAAGCTCATATTCTCTTTGAGACTCTATGATAACATTTTCCATGTCTTGATAATAATTTTCATCATCATCTCTTTTGTCATCATAAGGTGTATATAGACCTTGTTTTATATCATAATGAATCTCAAAGTCATCATTATCTACCCCCAGCATGTCGATATCATCTTCCTCTGTTATTTCATCTATTTCCTCAACCTCACTTACATAGTTTTGATGAAAGGAGGGAGTGATCTGTTGATCATCTTCCCTAGGTCTGTTTGTAGGTTGGTTCCTTCTAAAATTCTGATTCTAGTTATGGTTTCTCTTTTCAGGAGCAGTTTGGTTTTGACTGGCTTGTGCTCTCTCAAGGATGCTCATTTTCTTCATCATCTCCTCCATCATTCTCTTCATCTTTGAGTTGGAAGTAGAGGGTTTATTTTCTTCTCTAAAGGACACTCTCTTCTCCTTTTTCATTCTTGCTCTCTTCTCCATCAAGTTGAATTTCACAGCAAGAGCACCTTTTTGCATCTCTTTAAGAGTTTCAAGATCTCTCTCTCTCAGCTGATAGGCCATTTCAAGGCCAAACCCTTCAAGAAACTTGTTTAAAGCTGAGCCTTGTGGAGGTCTTAGATCTGGGGAAAGGGCATTATACACACTGTTAAATCTGGTGCAATAAGCTTGCACACTTTTCCCAATGTTTCTATGGAGGTTCTTGTAATCAGAAAGGACTTGGAGAGGATTCTTTTTTACTTCCCATTTGTTCAAGAATGTCTGATGGAAGGCTTGGAGATCATTGATACTATGGGGGGTTAAGCCTTTAAACCATTTTATTACATCTCCCCCCAGAATCTAAGAAAACAATCTAAGCTTGACATAATCATCATCAATTTCATTTCTGTCAAAGTAGTCATTCATCTTATCCACATGTTGTGATGCAGTAGTAGCATTACTAGCACCATACAATGGAATTTTGGACTGATAGTCCTGTGGAAGATTGACTAATGGTACAGGAAGGACTAAGGGATCCTACCATGCAGCCATGATATGTGGTGGGGGTGGATTTACAAGAGGTGGATTAACAAGAGGGAAAGTGGGCTGGAATGGAGTGGTTTGAATAGTGAAAATAGGGTGAGAAGAAGTGATGGACCAGGAGTAGATTGCTAAGCAGATCTTGGATGAGAGACACCTAAGTTGTGAAGGAAATGTAAATTAGGAGGTGTTGTTTCTCTCTTACCAGGATGTTCACTTGTTTCAGGAGATGAAAGTGAAGACTCAGAATTTAACTGATCTAAATCATCAAGAGACCTAGTTCTAAAGGGATTTACTAAGTCAACTTGTGATTGTTGTAGAGCTGAAAGATTTTCAGGAACTGAATTAGCTCTCAAGGGTGATCTGAAAACAATTGATAATTTAATCCTAGGAGAATTCCTAAGGATACTTTCTGGGTTACCAACTATTTCAAGTGGGTTAGGGTCGTGATGGACTCTAGTATGAATCTTTCTAGGAGCCACTACGCTATGTTTTTCAGACTCGAATAAACAAGAAAATTTCAACCAGGTATGACAATCTTTTAAAAGGTCAACTAATCTATTTACACAAATTTCAATCCTAAAGTCCTCTAACTGAGTTTGAATGATATTACAATGATAAGGGTTCTTCCTAGTGGAGTCTTAAGCTTTGTTGAGGATTGTGGAGTCGCCAAGTGGAAGTTTTTAGCTCCTAAGGAGGTAAAAGGTTTTATGGTCCACCACCATGTTTATTGGATACCAATCTGAAATATTTTTGGGTTTTCTGAATTATTTTTCTATTCTACCAGTTGTTAAGAGTGTCCTAAATCTGTTTCACAACTTATCTATGGTTATGAGACAAAAACAGTCTAACTCTTATGGCCAAGCCAGCTGATTTTCAAGGTTAGATAAAGCCTTATGAGAACACTAGCGTTTTCCTAGTTTTTCATTGATTCAAACAAGTTTCATCATAATTACCATTTCTTGGTAGTGCTTGAAAAGGCTGCTTTTTACTCACTAGGTTTTATGAACTTTTTAAGGGAACCTAAGATGAAAATTCGACTCAGTCCCCAGTGGAGTCACTAGAAATGTTGGCACCCTGTAATAAAAAAGATTGGAAAAATTCCGACTGCAGGGGCAGCATCGTTTCAACCACTTTGGGATTCTAGGATCTAGCCCTCCTGAATCCGGAGAGGGATCTCTCCAATAAGTGCAAATATGGATTTGTCTTTGAAGTCTTCGGTAATGATATTAGGCTAGTTATGAAGGCTGAGGTTTTGTTTTGTTTTTGGATGGTTGATCATGATTATTATTTGAGGTGGAAAGTCCTAAATGCAAAGAGTTTCAAAGGTGAGAAGTTGCAAGCAAACAGAACAATTTTTGGCCAAGAAGATAGATAATTGCAGTTTTTAGTCCATTGGGCTATGGAGTCACAATAGGGTTTAATTGAAACAACAAGGGGCAAGAGTGGTCCATGGGGCAAGTCATCTATGTATAAGGATCTCTTTAAAGTTTGATTTATGGAATGAAATTATACAACAAGAAAGGGGAATTTAACAGATGAAGAAAAAAGGGCAGTCTAAGATCAGGTAAGTACTTCTAAACTAGCCTGCTTTTGATACACTTTCAATAGAAAACATTTTAAAACAAAGGGAAACTTGAAGGCAATTGTTGGAGGAGGAACTAGCGGGCAGGGCTCACCACAAATCCTCTCCTAGATTTGCTCTACTTGGTAACTTTCAAGACAAACAAAAAGATAAAAAAGAATGGCCTAAGATCTGGTAAGTACTTTCAAACTAGCCAGCTTTTAACACATTCCAAGGGAAACATTCAGACAGTCTTTGGGGATAAAACTAGGACCAGGGCACACAATATATTCCTTAGTTCATCTCTACTTAACATATACTAAAAATAACATTTAAGAATAACAATTAGCTAAACAGGAGGACAAGGGAATGCCAGCATTCCTTCTGCTTAAACTAAATTATATCATTCCTGACTAACACAGATTGGAATAAAACATGAAGATAAAGGTTTTCAGTTAGAGAAGGGTACTGATATAAAGTAGGTCCTAACTCTATGCATGTTGTTCTTTATAAGAGAAGATGAACACAGTGAAAACATAAATAAAATAACAATTTACAATAAGAAATAACATCACCGTCGACATAGACCAGGATCCCATAAATCAGCTTGTATTGATGCTTCAAACCAGTTACAGCTTTAAGTCCAATGCTTTAGTTTAGCAATCATCTACACCTCCCAGACTAACTTATCTATCACAATAAGATCTCCAAGAGTCAGTGAACGCTATTTACAAGTAGAAGTTTCAAGCTCAATTACATTTCAAAGTTCAACAACCAAACCAACCAACCCCTCTCTCATCTTCTCCAGTAGTATTTATAGAAGAATGAGGAGGTGGGATCTGATAAAAGATCTCCAAAGATAATTAATACAGACGTAATTTCTTCTCGGCCTTTGGGGGGCTCGATGAAGAAGCTTACATAGGTGTCCTCTATATTAAATAATTTACATTAAGATTTAAGCTCGGTGAGAGCTCTTTTTGACTTTTGAGGCTCTCTGTTATGTTGAAGTAACTCTGCTGATATTTTTTTATTAATTTATTTGTAGGATTAACCTTCTGGCTGCGCTGAGGAAAATATCTGATCTTGATCAATAACTTTGGCCTCTGTTTGAATGCTTTGAGGCACAGGTGGCACTGTGGTAGCTGGGAGGAATCAATTTGCCTCAGATGTGGCGATGGAGGCTTCCTGTTGATAAAACACTTATGATTTTCTTTAAACTGTGTTTTAATTCGGAGGATTAGGCTTTTGATAATCAATATTAGCTGTAATCCTCGTAAATTTGTCTTCAATCTTCCATTCTGGTGCGTTCTATCTTTGACCCTGATACTCTTTGATTTTTTGATTGATTCACTGTGTTTGTTTGGTGTGCAGTGTTGCACAGTGGTCGTGAGGCATCAGTGCCTTTGGAGTATTAACGAGGCGCGGAAATTTGAACCATAGATGGCTTCTCTTTAATAAATCAAAGGCACAAGAATTAAAACCCTAGCCTTTGGCTTTTTCTTCGGCACAATGGAAAAAACCATATAATCACCCTTTATCAAATAATATACCCAGACTTCAAAATTTTTAATAAAACTAAGCTGCATAACGATTTCGGGTCACAAAAAGTGTTTGCTAACGTCAGGGTGTTTGTGACCCGAAATCCTTATGAAATCCGTCATATAAATTTCCCCGGGTCCGTTTTGGGGCCTGCTGACGTCAGGGTGAGTGTGACCTGAAATTTCATTCAAATCCGCTTTATAAAGCTCCCCAGATCCTGATTTCACGACCATACGAGCAATCAAACGAGACACTCTCCAATCCACTGCTGCCGCATGGATGATAACTAGGTGTTTGGTACCACCGGTTCTGTGGGACCGCTGACTGCTGTCGTGGCTGTAGGGACCAGGGCGACTAATTTTGGGTTGTCGATCTACAAATCATATCGACGGTGGAGATGCTTTAATAAATGCTTCGTTCCTCATCTCGTCCCCCGAGCTCCTTTTGAGTGCGATCAATTCGATGAGCCGACCTTAGATAGGATGACGCACATCCATATCGCGCTGAGCCCACAGTCGATTTTTAACGCCTGATGAGATTGGGTTTTCAAAACTGCTTGAGGCCACATGTTGGCCTGGGGCATTGATCGCAACCAAACTGGGAATACAAATTTCCCTTCAAAGGCGGTGCAATAAAAACTACTCCAGTTTTGTACAGTGATTGACCGTGGGGACCACCAGGGTGATTGATATGTGGGCTGTCGATCTGCAGATCATATCGATGGTGGGGAGCGAATTAAGCTTTGCACGGTGGAAACCTTTACAAACCTTGCAAAAAACACAAAAAATTAATATAAACAAAGGTTTCATGCATCGGGATGGTTTTATATATAGGAAATAGATAGGCGCCCACCTGCGGGGCCTTGGTCTATATGAAAAGCAATATGATTAGGGGCCATAGTATACAGGGCTAATCAGCATTGGAGTTTTTGTTTAACGCACAAACAAATGCGCTCCGTGAGTTTTTCTGACGCGATAAGCACTCAGGACCTTAGCACTTGGTTCTAGCGGCTGTGCACATGGAGGGGAAATGGTTTGACCAATCCAAGGGGCTTAGACCCATAGTCAAAATACTTGGTTTTTTTTTTTTTTATATATTTTTAAGATGTTTTAGATTTTGGTAGCCGATATAGTTCAAAACGAGTTTTAAAACTAGGTAAAAAATGATTTTCATGAATGGAAGAAAGTTATGAAATCTGAAAATGAGGAGTTTTATGGAGGAAAAGGGGAGAAAAAAGGAGGTTAGTTTTTCAAGTGAGGAAAGGAAAAAGGTGATTTTGCAAGAAGCCATGAAATCAGAGATTCCGTGAGTAAAACGGCACAGGAGGGAAGATTTGGACAGAGAAGAGGCCTCAGAGTCTTCAAGAGATAACACTTTTTTGCAAATTTTTTTTCCTCAAGGCTCCAAAATTATTTAGCCACCCATTGGTATAATCAAATTTATAGTGGTCATTGCTACACTTAGATGGTGCCTTCGAAGGCATTAAGAAATTCGTACTTGCATTCTATGGGATATTGATCGTGCCTCATCCATCGGGTCGCCTTTCTTTCCTTGAATGATCTTTTTCTCTCAAAACATATTAGAAGCCATAAAAATAATGGATCTTTCTATCAACAAGCTTTTCTACCTACCCAATCCCACAAATCTATAATTTTTCTCATCATTAGAGTGCGCTTGGATTGGAAAACTCTTTACAACATTTTATTCTTTGTATGTGAAAACTAATCTATTTCTACTCCTTATTTCTCCATGGACTCATATTAAAACAGTTTTTGGAGCCCATATGGATTCTTTACCTAATCTACTATCCGTTGGGATTAAACTGTCCAACGGATTTTATTCAATAATTTCTAAAACGGAAATTTAAAAGCATGCCAAGCTCAGATTGAAATGGGGCCTAACTTGTCGTCGTATCTATGACAAAAAAAGAAGTTTCGCACATAGATATTATTTTGCAGAAAATTAAATCAAATGGAAGGCTTAGGATCTAAAATTTCAAAGCATTTCCT
The DNA here is from genome assembly GCA_034641835.2 of Pinus albicaulis. Lineage (NCBI taxonomy): Eukaryota > Viridiplantae > Streptophyta > Pinopsida > Pinales > Pinaceae > Pinus > Pinus albicaulis. Next base: position 91,602 of record JAXQQM020073317.1, on the reverse strand, counting down.
TCATTTTTTGGCTGATAAAATTTCCGTGCTTTAACTTTTGTTTGAGCTGTTCTTTGTTTGTGCTCTTGTTCAGATTTTGAGCTGTTTAGAACCGGGCCATCTTGGTTTTGAATCGTAAATTTAAAACATATGAGTCATTTTCTTGAAACTCGTGCTCAAGCTTGAGCTTGTTTGAACCTTTAATTTCTAGCCTATTCTACCTATCTGGTGCCGCATTGGGTCAGCTTGGCAAATCGAATTCACTACCTTATCGGCTATAGGTTTCTAAAACTAGTTAGTCAAGATTAAGTCGTTTGACTAACTAGAAGCGTTCTTTAGAGGTACTGAGCTTGCACAATTTCAGATTTGTTTTCTTTTTGGTGTATGGGGATGTACCTTTCTTGTTTCTACACCCGTCTCTCTTTCTTTCTTTCACCTGCTTTTTGTATTTTCGATTTTTATAATTTCGAATGCAATGATGGGTGAAGTATTTATAATGAGAAAAAAGATAACAAGGCTTTCGTAACATAAATATGACTGAAGAGAAGTAATGCGAAGCATCCGCCATTGACAAGACCTCTAAACACAATTTACCCATTCAACCTTTGCAAGAAATAGGCACATTACCAAGCACTCGAATGGATAAAGTACAGGCCAAGCCATAAGTTGTCAAATTTCCATGCTGCTCTGTCTTCCTCCTCGCAGTCCCACTTCTTAAAACTTTGTCCCCAATATTGAAATTGTCGGCCTGGCTCCTTCTATCAAAAGTTTCTTTAAATGTTGTCCCCATTTCCGCAATGCTTTGTTATAAACTTTCCTTCCGGTTTGCCGAAGATGAATGGTTCCATTTATTCTTCCTATCATGTTATTATCTTCAGCTTGCAACTCTGAATCAACTTCATCACCGGTACACCAAGGTCGTTTGGAAATTGCATTAGTACCATACACAAGTCGGAAAGGTGACATACCAATAGATTTCTTCAAAGTCAATCAGCTTTCACCCAAAGTGCATGAACTAGCTTTCAGGTGCCAAGAATTTTTTTTTTATTCCCCAGCAATAGTCTTCATTATATTCACTAAACCTTGTTTTAGATTCGCAAGTTCATTACCTTGAGGGTAATAAGTCGTGGAATGCCCCAATGTTATCCGATATTTGTGACAAAATTCAACCATCTCCTCGGATCCAAATGCTGGGTTATCGTTGATGATCTTTGGTAGGACAACAAAATTGGAGAGGATGTTAGTCTCCATAAATTTTATAACATAATCATTAGCTTGGCCACAAGGTATGGCTTCTATCCTTAGTGAAATAGTCTGTGAGAAAGGTGAGAATCCATCTATTTTGGGAAAATATCGTGGATGGATTTCTCCTATGAAGTCAAGTCCCCAATCGTTGAAAAGGGGCTTCGACGTTGATTGGATGCGTATGTTGGGGGTAGTGTTAGCGTTCCTGAAATTGCTATACCAAAGGTGGCTAAATCATTTTTGGAGCCATCAATGAAATTTTGCTGCAAAAAGTGTTGGCCTTTCAAGACTCTTTGAAGGCCTCATGCCTCTATCCAAATATTCACCTGCCATGCTCATTTACACTCAAATCCTCCGTTGATTTCCAAGACAAATACTGCCGTAAACTCTTTTCCCCTTTCCTTTCCTCTTTTCTAAACTCCTTTCCTTTCCTCTTTCCAAACTAACCTCATTTTCACCTTTCCTTTCATCAAATCCCTTTCGATAAGGTTTAAGACCCTTTATTGCCTTATCGAAACCCTCAAACTCGAAAATCATAAAAAATCTATAAAAACGACATTTTTTTATATATTATATATATTCATCTCCGGGCTAAGTATTTAACCCTTCCCCTCCATATGCCTCGGTGCCGGAACCGGGCGCCTGTCCATCCAAGCGCTTATCGCATCACCCAACGACGATTAGCCCGCATCCATTAACCCCTCGGGCTTGCGTGGCTTTCCACATGCACCATGGCCCCGCAGACGGCGCCAAGCCGTAATTGAAAATTAATATTTCGCCCGAAGTATAAACCTTCGTTTATATAAATTTGTCGGTTTTTATTATATCCAAAGTTTTTCCGCCCTATGGCAGAAAGTTCTAGTCACTCACCGTCGATTCAATTCCGTCGATCAATCTGCGGCACAATCTATCGCTTACCTGCAGTCCCCGCCAAACACCCACTATTGCAAAACCAAGCGGAATTCATCCCACCGCTGGGAGGAGGGAGTGCGCTTTTTTCTCGTTTTGGTGTAAAATGATTCCATTCAATCCGCCGACACGGGCTTTGAGCCCTTTTGAAATACCACCCTCATCGCGCATTAAAGGTCGGACATGGGCCCGCGCAATATCGACGTCCACCGTTCGATTCGAGGTCGCTCTATCGCATGCTGATCGTGCTCAAGATGCTCGTGCACAACTGCGGTACTCTGCCAGTTGTTAGAAGACTGTCACAAATGACCTTCATTTGCGCTCAGACGGCCCACACTCCATCGCCCGGGTCCCCTATCCACAATGGGCAAAGGGAATGGGGCCCCATTAAGAGCCGGTGGCCCTCAGTGCCACATCAGCATCCACGTACACTTTAATTGGGGCCGATCTTCATTGTTTCCCACACAATGAAAATCCGAATTCTAGGTTTTATTCATCCCCGATTTTATTAGAGTCCGAAGTCCGAGCTCGTTTTATAAGCAATATTCTTGTGATCTCCGCTCGAATCGCTTGGGCCGCCCTCGTCTCGACGGCCCACGATCGTCCTTACCCCAATCTTGATTTTGGCCATTTTTTTCTGAAACAAAGGTTTTAACCCGTTTCTCCATTTTGCCAAAAAATAACTCGTTTGCTTTGACTCTTCCGCCTCCGATCTCGACCGTCGATTTCTCGCGCGACCGATGGCTCCGATTTAATTCCTCCCCCGTTTCCTTTTTGACCTCTCGACTGACCCCAACCGCCGGAAATGCCATCCACTCCACCATGCCTCCCCCACATGTCTCCTAAGCAAGAAATCCTATACATGCAAGATTTTTTATAAATATTTGTTCGTATTTTGCGTGTTCCGCAGTTTTTTCCGCTACACCAAGAAAATTCAAAGGGCAGTAGGGTGACGATCTCCCGCCTCGATTCGCTCAAAGAGAATAATTCCGGCAGGTTTAAAATCCACGTTTCATCGATGTTTCATATGCATTGATGCCACACGACCCCCGTGCGCCCCCGCACACCAACAAACATAGTGAACTGTGCACAACCAGGTGAGTACGTGTCGAAAGACAAAAATATACGAATAGAAGATTCAAGATGTATATGTGGGGATTACGTCTAAGATGCATGTCATCAAAGCCTAATCCCCCACCAAAAATCACGCTTAAAGGTAAATCATGTTGTCTTTCATCGTACGTAATGCCTCCACCGCCACATCTCGATAAAAATTGACTCCTCCAGTTATATCATGAAAATGCACCCAGGCCTAAAAGCATTCAATCACAGGTCAAGTTATTAATCAAAGATCAGATATTTGCTCAGCGTAGCCTTTGCAACAGGTTAATTTCGCAAATAAACTTAATGACAAAATATCATGAGTTACTTTAACACAACACAGAGCCTCAAAAGTCAAGAAGAACTCCCACCGAGCTTAAATATTAATGTAAATAATTTAATACAGAAGCACCTATGTAAGTTTTCTTCATCAAGCCCCTTAAGGGCCAAGGAAGCATTAAGTTCCGTATTAATTATCTTTGGAGATCTTTTTATCGTATCTCACCTCCTCATCCTTCTATAAAATACTGTTTTAGGAAGATGAGAGAGGGTTGGTTGATTTGGCTACTAAACATTGAAACAAATTATTTCTGAGACTTCTACTTGTAAATAGTGTTCACTGGTCCTCGTTTTGCTTGTGATAGATAAGTTAGGCTAAGATGAGTGTATTGATTGCTAAAATAAAGCATCGGGACTTAAAGTCAGAATCGGTTTGGAGCATCAATACAAGTCGATTTATGAGATCCTGTCTGTGTCATGCGGATGTTTTTTCTCTATCAGAATCACATGGTTTCGTTTTCACCGTGTTCATCTTCTCTTATAAAGAACAACATGGATAGAGTTAGGACCTACTATATACTCGCATCCTTCTCCACTAAAAATATTTATCCTAATGTTTTCTTCCAAGTCAGAGCATTTGGGAATGATTTAATCTGGCCAAAGCATGTGAATGTCGCGTTCCTCGTCCTCCACATGGCTCTAGCCGAATATTATTCTTAAATGTTATGTTCAGATAGTTAAGTAGAGATGAACTAAGCGAAGATATGGTGTGCTCCTGTCCCAGCTTGATCCTCAAAGACTGCCCGAATGTTTCTGAATGTGTTGAAAGATGGCTAGTTTAGAAGGGCTTCACCAGATCTTTAGACCATCCTTTGTTATCATTTGTGTTTCCTTTGTTTTTATATGTTTTTATTGAAAGTGTATCAAGTGGCCTGCTAGTCAGTACTTACCAGATCCTTGTTTGCTTTTATGTCTTTAAGTGTATGTCAAAAGATGGCTAGCTTAAAAGTACTTACCGTATCTTAGGCTACTCTTTGTTCTTCATCCGTTTAATTCCCCTTCTTGTTGTATCATTTCATTCCATAAAATATAACTTTAAAGATATCCTTAGACATAGATGACTTTCCTCACAATCCACTCTTTGCTCTTTGTCAAGCTTCTAATTAAACCCTATTATGACTCCATAGCCCAATGGACTAAAACCCCGCAATTATCTATCTTCCTGCCAAAGCTTACTCGATTTCCCCGCAACTTCTCATCTTTGAAACTCTTCGCATTTAGAACTTTCCACCTCAAATATTAATCATGCTCAACCATCCAAAAAACAAAACAAACCCTTGGCCTTCATAACTAGCCTAATATCATTACCCAAAACTTCAAAGACAAATCCATCTTTGCACTTATCAAGAGATCCCTCTCCGTATTCGAGAGGGCTAGATCCTAGAATCCCAAAGTGGTTGAAAAGATGCCTTCTCCCCGCGGTCGGAATTTTTTCCAATCTTGTTGATTACAGGAGCTAACATTTCGGCGACTCCGTTGGGGAACCGAGCCGAATTTTCGTCTTAGTTTCCTTTAGAAATTTCATAAAAACTCGTAAGCAAAAGGTACTTTTCAAGCACTACCAAGAAAATAAAACTATGATGAAACTTGTTTGAATCAAGGACAAACTAGGCAAGCCCTAGGGTTTCACAAGAGTTTATCTAACCTCGAAAGATCAACTAGAGCTAGCTTAGCCATAAGATTACATTGTCTTTGTCTCATAACCATAGCTAAGTTTTGAAAGTAGAGTTAGGATATTCTTAGAAACCACATAACCGAAAAATAACTCTAAAAACACCAAAAAATATTCTAGATTGGTATCCAATAAACTTGGTGGTGGACCATAAAACCTTTTACCTCCTTAGAGCTAAAAATTCCACTTGGCGGCTCCACAATCCTAAACAAGACCTTAAGACTCCACCGGGAAGAACCCTTTCCCCACGAATATCATTCAAACCCGCCGCAGGACCGTAGGATTAAAATTTGTGTAAACAAACATTAGTTGACCCTACAAGACCGCTCATACCCGGTTGAACTTTCGTTTTATTTGGGTCCGAAAAACACAACATAGTGGCTCCTAGAAAGATCTCGCCACTCAGAGCCTATCCCGACCCCGATCCACCCGAGATAGTTGATAACCCAAAAAAAGTATCCTTAGGGAAGTCTCCTAGATTAAATGATCAACCGTTTTCGCATCACCTATGAGAGCGAATTCATCTCCGAAAATCTTTCACCTCTACAACAATCACAAGTTGACTTAGTAAATACTTAGAACTAGGTCTCTGACGATTTAGACTGCCATTTCAGTCTTCACTTTCATCTCCCGAAACAAGGAACATCCCGGGTACAGAAACAACACCTCCCGATTTACATTTCCTTCACAAATTAGGTGTCTCTCATCCAAGATCAGCTCGTAAAGGCAACATACTCCCGGTCCATCCACTTATGCTCACCCTACATCCACCGGCTCAAAAACCACTCCATTCCAAAATTTCACTTTCCTCTCTCATAATCCACCTCTTGTGAATCCACCCCCACTACATATCATGGTAGCACATATGCTCCTTAGGTCCTTCCGTACCCATTAGTCAATCTCCCAATGTGACTACTTCAAATTTCAAAATTCCATTATATGGATGCTATTAATGCTACAACTACATCACAACATGTGGATAAGATGAATGACTACTTACGTAAATGAAATTACGATGATTCGCCAAGCGAGATTATTTGCTCAAAGTCTAGGGGGAGAAGCAAGAAATGGTTTAAAGCGTTTCTAACCCTCATAGTATCAATAATTCCAAGCCTTCCATCAAACATTCTTAAACAATGGGAATTGTAATAATCCCCTCCAACTCTTTCCGATTACAAGAAACTCCATAGAAACACCGGGAAAGTGTGTGGCAGTTTTATTGCACTAGATTTAATAAAGGTGAGAATGCCCTTTTCTCCATATCTAAAACCTCCACAAGGCTCACTTTAAAATTTTCTTGAAGGGTTTGACCCCGAAATGTCCTATCGCCCGAGAGAGAGAGATCCGCAACTTCGAGGAGATGAAAAAGGGCGCCCCGTCGTGGAAGTAAATTTAATGGAGAAGAGAGCAAGAATGAAAAATGAGAAGAGAGTGTCCTTTAGAGAGGAAAACATACCTTATACTTCCAACTCAAAGATGGAGAGAATGATGGAGGAAGGACAAAGAAAATAATCATCCCTGAGAGCACAAGCTACTGGGCCAAACTGCCTCCTCAAAACAGAATCCGAACCGAAATCAGAATTTTGGAAGGAACCAACCTCCAAATAGACCTAGGGAAGACGATCAATAGATCACTCCTCCCTTTTCACTAAAACTACGTAAGTAAGGTTGAAGAATCGTATGAGATGACTGTGAGGAAGATGATATCAACATTGTAAAGAGATAATGATGACTTTGAGATTCATTATGATAGCAAACAAGGTCTTTATATACCTTATGATGAAAAAAGAAATGATGATGAAACTTATTATCAAGACATGGGAAAATTGGCCACAGTCTCAAAGAGAATATGACCTTAGAAGCGAAACCAATCAACAAACCCCGACAAAAACCTCCGATAAATCTTCACAAAATAGCACTACAACCAAGCCCAAAGTTGTTAAACAAAAGGACAAAACAAGCACAAAATTCGATAATACAAATAGAAAGGAAATCAAACATCAAAAATCGTAGTGTAACTAGTAGTGTACTAACATCTCAAATAGTAATCCCGTTAAAAACCATTTTTTCAATGAAAATAGGACAAATCAACAAGCTGATATTGCTGATAGAGGACAAACTTAATAAGGATGAGACAACACTTTAAAGAACCAACTTTTCTACCCCAGAGCAGAAATTTCAAAGATCAAAATCTCTCGTTCCCTCGATCGAGTTAGTCACTTTCCTAATGTATATAGAACCCAAATTTTTGAAGGCTTTAAACATTGGAAGATACAATAATGACACAAATTAATCTTAAAGATGACCAACCGAGCTTGTCTTTGGTCCTAATATTGAAGGAATGCATCAAGAGGGAGCCGTTCCTCCTTTTATGTGAGTTTAAATGTTCATGATAAAATTTTGCATAACGCTATGCATGATTCCGAGGCTTCTCATAATTTAATGCCTAAAGCTTTCAGATGGAGAGCCTTGGTGGTAGAAATCACTTAATCGTATAAAGATCCCGTACTCCTTTGATTCCAACAAAGTAAAATGTAGGATTAATCAAAGAACTCGTGTTAACTTAGCCCGCATTCCACGCAATGCTCAGTAATGGATATTGTTGTGGTTGATGTGCCCCAAAGTATGGAATGTTATTATCTAGGTATTGGGGGGCTAAGTTACAAGGGACTATGCAAATGGACATGACCTATGCGACTATCCCCGTTTTCAATCGTACTCAGAAGACTTTACAGGAGTCCCATATGCAATACATACCATAAGCCAAGAAAATCAGAGAACTCCCCTTTATTCCGTAGACACAAGGCCGGATCTGATGTATCCTTTTCAATGATGAAAATTTTAGTGAACAAGTGACCTTGTCTCGATTTAATGACGAGAGAAAAGGAGGAAGAAGACAACGCAGAGTGTCAAAACAACACGATTTGAAAACTCTAGAAACAAAACAATGTGGTCTGGAGTCATGTCACTGTCCATTGCTCTTAAACCTTGAAAATCAAGAAAACAACCTCAACACAACAAAAACCCTGATTGAAAACAAATTTCTGCAACTAAATGTGTCAAGTATTCACAACAATCAAAAGGCACGTTAGTTGAAGAGGATAGTGACCAAGATGAAGCCGAAAATAGTCCTTCGTGGAGTATGTATTGGACGCATCCCCGCACTAGGAACAATGTCAAAAGGGGAACTGATTTACAACACCGAAACAACCACACAAAGTATTCGCAAATTAAAATTTCAAGAAACCCAACAACATAGCGGAATATGAATTCCCCTCGCTTTTAGACTTACATCTATTGAAAAAGTTAGGAGCCATAAGAATCAAATGTGGCAGCAGATCTGCAGTTAGTCATAGGCAAGTCAATGGGGATATAACGCAACCATCTCAATTAGGCCTACCGAAACGATTTCATGGACCTTGAAAACGTTCGAAGAGTCCAAACCATTTTGTCCGTGAAAGAAATATTGTGGCCCACAATTTAGCCTTTGTAGCTAGAACATGCTTAACGCCACATAACACCAAATATTGCACAACTCGCATAAAATCTACCAACCGTGCCCGATAATGAAAAAGACAAGGGTGTGCTCGATGGAGACAAACAAATAGAAGACTTCCATGGACCTGTATCGGAATTCAACTACAATAGCTCGGACTCGCATTGCAGAAACAGATCGCAAGAAGAAAATTTTCTTGGGAAAGAAGAGCCATCTCCCGAGCTTGTCAATATTGGATTCACTATCTAGCAAACTTGAAAACAAACAATTGAATGCGTAGTTAGAAACATAGAGTTAGAAACTTTGCACTCTAAAGATGAAAGTTTCATTAAGCGGGCTCCGGCACCTCTAGAAGAGTTGTTTGATTTCCAACGATGTGGCCAAGAAGCCAAAGCCGGAACTCAGAGAGACCGAAGTGGAAGAGTGCAATATAGGCAATGAACTTAAACCTAAAATGATTAAACTGTCGAAAACTTTACCAACATTAAAACTCCAAATACATAGAGCCGTTTAAAGAATTTTTTGATGTTTTTATGGAGTTACGAAGATCTTAACTTTATGACACTCGAAATAATACGCACAAAATTCCCCCAAAGAAAACCAAAAACATTTCAAATGTAAATTGGAGCGTAATAAACCTGCTCAATCATTTCTTTGGTTCATAAGGAGATCATGAAAATGTACGATGCCGGTATTATCATTCCTATTAGGTATTCTAAGTGGGTGTCTAATCCGTGCCTAAGTAGGGAAGAAAACTCGGAGAGATTCAAGCTTGTATAGACTTTAGAGACTTGAACAAATATTCATTGAGATAACTACCCTTACCTAAGATGGATCATATTTACAAAGGGTAGTAGGGTTCTGCTAGGAAGAAATTTCTTTGCTTGATGGCTACTCAAAAATAACAAGATCTCGGTTCACCCCCGCCGATCAATTAAAGACAACCTTTACTACACCATGGGCACTTCTGCTGCTGCAGAAAATTCCCGTCAGTCTAATGAATGCCGGAGCAACCTTCGTAGAGCCATGGACAATAATAGCATTCTCGAAGAACTAAGCTACTTCATCATTATATACCTCGATGATGTCACCGTGTTTTCAAAAACATATGAAGAGCACTTATAACACTTAAGAAAGTTTTCAAGAAATGCAAAGTTTGGGATATCTTTGAACCCCTAAGAAGACACTATTCGGTTTCCAAGAAGGTAAACTTCTTGGGCACATTATTTCGAAGAGGTATTAAAATAGATCCCAAAAGGATTGAGGCCATAATGAAAATATCTCATCCTCAAAAAACACCAAGGAGTTGCAATATTTCATCGGAAAGATTAATCCTTTTGATAAGGTTCATCCCCAACATGGTCGAGCTCCTTAGGAATATAACAAACATGTTGAAGAAGGAGCAAGGGGCAAAATGGATCCCGGTGTCAAAGGAGTCCTTTTGAGTCGGTGAAACAAGCGTTAACCGTAACACCGGCTCTAATAAGTCCCGATTTTTCAAAAGATTTTATATTTTTTTCGTCGCATCGAACACAATTATAGTCGTCATTCCTTATAGAAAAAATCCACAGGACAAGAGCAACTCTATTTCATTCTTTTTTTAGCAAGGCATTGAGTAAGTTCCTCTCAATTGACGGCACAACATTATGGAGAAGTAAGTCATTCGGTTAAAGCTTTGAAAGACTTCGTAATATACATCCTTCACTCACACATCATTATCTTGTCCCAAATTCGCTATGAAAGACATTCTAACACAGACCCAGATGGTAAGAGAGGTAAGTGGATTGCTATTATTCTTGAATATGATTTAGAGATAAAACCCACTAAACTCATCAAAGGCCAAGGTCTAGCTAGATTAATGGTCGAATCCACTTAAAGTTCTGATATTAATATGATCGATGCTTTGGATGATCAAGAGGAAATCTCAACTCCATTGCTGAAACCATTTTATGAATCCTCTTGGTATCACTGACATAATTTGTTTTTCTTAAATTACAAATTACACCCTCCCGGTTTGACAAACAAAGGGCAAGGTTTTTAAAATTTGAAGTTGTAACTATTGCATTATAGATAAATGTATTTATTAAAAAAATGCAAGTGGTGTATTGCTTAAATGTTTGCCCGAGTTTGACGCAGAAGGTTAAGCAGAGTTTCATGAAGGAGAATGTGGAGGTCATTTGTACCGGAAGACAAATGTACCATCAAAATTTTGAGGGCTAGTTTCTATTGGCCTACTTTTCCATGATGTGCACAAGATGATCATAGCCTCGTCATAAATGTCACCTTAGAAGGCAAGAAAATCGTTACCCCTACCTCGCATCCAATCACCGTTGAAGCCTTTTCAATAGTGGGGACTTGACTTCAGGGGAAAATCCATCCACTACTACGACTATTTCACTCAAGTGGATAGAAGCCATACCTTGTAGGCAGGCCAATGATTCTATTATTAGTAAAATCATGAAGACTAACATTCTCTCCGCATTTGGTCATTCCTACCAAGATCATCACTTATAATGCAACTAAGATTTGGATTAAAGAAGATGGTTGAGTTTCTTATCACGTATATCGTATAACATTGGGGCATTCCATGGCCTATTACCCTCAAAGGCAATGGACTTGGCATCCTCAAACAAAAGTTTAGTGAAACATACAATCAAGAAACTATTTGGAAGACAACAAAAAGTCTTAGCACACAAAGGTTCATGCACTCTAATGATGATTGACTTTGAAGAAATCTATTGGTATGTCACCTTTCCAACCTTATGTATGGTACCGATGCAATATTTCCATCCTCACTTTGGTGTACCAAATATGAAGTTGATTCAAGAGTTGCAAACTCAAGATACTGACATGTCTGTATGATAAATCAAACTAGTCCATCTTCAACAACCAAAGGAGGAAGTTTATAACAAAGCATTGCAAAAGCAAAGATAGCATTAAAAAGCTTTTTGATAGAAGAACAAAGGCCAAGAATTTCAATATTGGGGACAAAGTTTTAAAGTGGGACTCAATGAGGGGAAGACAAGGGCAAGCACGGGAAATTTGACAACTTATGGCTTCGGCTCCTTACTCTATTCATTCAGCTTGCCGGTAACAATGCATTTTTCAGAATCGAATGGCGGGGCACTGTTTGGGGGTCTTGTCAATCGCAAGATGCTTAAGCATTACTTTCGATCCATGTTATGTTTCAAACCTTTTTATATTTTTTCTCATTATAAATACTCCACCCATCACTGTATCCTTAAAAGTTATAAAAAAAAAAAATCAAAAATACAAAAACAAAGAAAAGAAAGAAAAAGAGGGCGTATTGTGAAAACAAGAAAGGCATGTCTCCATACCAAAAAAAAAGAGAAACAAATCTCAAAAGTGTGCAAGCTCAAATGCCACTCAAGAACACACTTCTAGTTAGTCAAACAACTTAATCTTGACTAATTAGCTTTAAATTTTCTCGTCGATAGGATAGTGAATTCGATCCTCGCCAAACTATTTAATCTCTCGCCACGTAGAATAGTTTAGGATAGAAATCAAAGCTTCAAACATGCTCAAAATATGAACCTAGAGTTTCAAAGAGAAAATGACTCAAATTTGTTTCAAATTTTGAGTCAAGAAATAGATGTAAGTCCTAAGTCGAACGCCAACTTAACCAAATAGGCAAAGGAAAGATAGCTCAAGCAAGAGTCAAAATCGTAGTCAGAAAGGGTGAAGGAAATGCTTTGAAATCTCGCATCTCAAGCCTTCCATTTGTTTTAAATTTTGTACAAAAAAAAAATGTCTATGTGCAACTTTTTGCGCGGGACAACATCAAGTTAGGACTGCTCAACTTACTTGAATTCTTTTAAATTTCTGTTGTAGAAATTAGAGAATAAAAGTTCATGGAGCGCTTAATCCCGACATATAATATATTAGGTAGAGAATCATATGGAATCAATCAAGTTAATCTTAAGTCCATGGAGAAATAAGGAGTAGAAATAGATTAGATTTTCGGTTTCAAAAGAATAAAATCTGTGAAAGAGCGGCCAACCAAGTGCACTCTGGGGCCAAGAGAAAATATTAGATCGCAGGGATTGGGCAGTAGGTAGGTTGTATCGATGAAGATCCATTGTTTTTATGGTCGCTAATATGTTTTCAAAGCAAAGCAAGATCATCTGCTTAAAGAAGGTAGCCCAATGGATGAGGCACTTAATTCAAATTTCCCGAAGAAAAGCAAGTCTCTGGAATTTTCGATGCCCTCTGTAGCAGCTCCATCCCTGTCGAGTTTTTCACCGTTAGCCACCGTGAAATTCCGTTATACCAAAAGGTGGCTAAATGATTTGGAGCCTTCAAGGAACAAATTTTGTTGCAAAAAGTGTTGTCTTTAAGACTCTGAAGGCCCGATGCCTCTGTCCCAAATCTTCATTGTTGTGCTCGTTTTTATACCCATAACCGATTTCCAAGACAAAATACCGCAAACTCATTTTTCCCTTCTTCCTTCTAACCCCTTTCCTTTCTCTTTCCGAAACTAAGTCCTCATTTTCTCCTTTCTTTTCGCTCAAAAGCCCTTGATGTTGCTTCTAGGACCTTTTCAGTCATCAAAAACCCTCAAACTCTCAAAAATCATTAAAAAAGGTATAGTAAAATCACATTTTTATACATTATAGACTTAAGTCTCTTGGCCAGTTCAACCTCTCTTCCTCCATACGCCGTGGAGCCGGGAACCAGCGCCGTCCATCCAAGCGCTTATCACGTCGCCCGACGTTCAGCCAGCCCCGCATCCAACCCCCTCGGGTCATATGGCTTTCCACAGACCATGGCCTTGCATGGGCACCAAGCCGTATTGAAAATTAATACGTACCCCCGAAGTATAAACTCGTTATATAAATTCGTTTTCGCTTTTATTATATCCTAAAGTTTTTCCCGCCTTGCAACGTTCTAGTCACTTCCACCCATCGATTGATCCGCACATCACGCACACTCTATCGTCTCTTGTCCCCGCCACCAACCACTACCGCAAAATCGTTGCATCCACGTATCGCTTTTGAGAGGACATGGTTTTTTTCTATTTTGCAATGAGTCCATCTGAATGCTGATACGTGGCTTTGAGCCCTTTTGAATTACCACCCTCATCGTGCATTAAAGGTCAAACATGGGCCCGACGCGATATTGATGTCCACCGTCCGATCTGAGGCCGCTCATCGGATGGTGATCACGCTCTGAAGACGCCCGTGCAATAACCAGGGTACGACGCAGTGTTAGAAGCATCTCCACCGTCGATCTGATGGCGTACGATCGCCGGCCACTCCGCTGCCCCTGTCCCCCTTCGTCCACGATGGGCCGACGGTCCCACAAGAGCCTATGGCCCCCGGGCGGCCACACGCATCCACGCTGAATTTCAATTGGGGTAGGATCTTCGCTATTTCTCATTACGTCGACAAATCCGCATCTCTGTTTTTATTCATCCTGATTTTATTAGGAGTCTGAAGTCCGAGCTCGTTTTATAAGGTTTTTATTTTTGTGATCTCCGCCATTGAATCGCTTGGGCCGCTCTCATCTGACGGCCCACAATCGTCCCGATTCCCAATCTTGATTTTTGGCCATTTTTCACTGAAATAAATATTTTAACCCATTTCTCCATTTTGCCAAAAAATAACTCGTTTGCTTTGACTTTCCGCCTCCGATCTCTCACCATCGACCCCGCGCGACCACGCCCGATTTAATTCCTCCCCCATTTCCTTTTCGACTCCCTCCGATCAATCTCAACCGCCGGATGATGCCATCCAACGACCATGCGTTCTCCCCACATGTCCTTCCTACAATAAACCTATACATGTGATTTTATAGTTCATATTTTTGCAGGTTCCGGGTTTTTTCCACTATGTCCGAAGAAAATTCAAAGGCGAGGGTGACGATCCTCCCGCCTTCGATTCATCAAAGAGAATCATTCACGTATTTAAACTCTTTGGCCGGCTTCATTGGTGTTTCATGAGACGATGCCAGAGCATTCCCCGCGCAGCCCCGCACACCGGCCAAAAACACGAAATGAATCGCACAAATCAAGAGTATCGTTGTCGAAAGAAAAAAATATACCGTAATAGAAGATTGAAGAAAATATGTGATTACGTCTAAGATGGTTTATCAAAATCCTAATCCCCACTTAAACACAAGCGAAAGGTAAATCATAAAGTTTCATCAAACAAAATCCTCCACCGCCACATCCGAGGAAAAAAATTGACTCCTCCCGCCTACCATAGTGCCACCCAGGTTTCAAAGCATTCAATCGAGGCCGAAGTTATTAATCGAAGATCGCATATTTTCCTCGCCGTAGCCGTAGAAGTTAATTCTACAAATAAACTTAATGACAAAATATCAACAAAGTTACTTAACACAACACGTCGAGCCTCAAAAGTCAAGAAGAACTCCCACCGAGCTTAAATCTTAATGTAATTCATTTACCGCGTAAGACACCTATGTAAGTTTCTTCATCAAGCCCCCAAGGGCCGAGGAACCATTAAGTCCGTATTAATTGTCTTTGGAGATCTTTTATCAGATGTCACCTCTCATCCTTCTATAAATACTACCGTAGAAGATGAGAGGTTGGTTGATTTTTCGGCTACCGAAATATTGAAATGTAATGAGCTTGAGACTTTGCCTGTAAATAGTGTTCATCAAGCCGTCGGAGCTTTGCTTGTGATACAAGCTAGGGCCGAGATGAGCAGATGATTGCTAAACCAGTGCCATTGGACTTAAAGCTATAACTCGGTTTGGAGCATCAATACAAGTCGATTTATGGGATCCCGGTCTATGTCGATTTTATGATGTTTTTCTCATTGCAACTTGTTATTTTGCCTGCTTTTCAACGTATTCATCTTATCTTATAAAGAACAACATGCATAGAGTTAGACCTACCGTATACCGCATTCTTCTCTCGATCGAAAATCTTTATCGAATGTTTTCTTCCAAGCCGTGTTATTTGAATGATTCGACCATTTTTAAGATAGAATGTCATGCCTCTGCCCCGTTGTCTTAGTCAATATTCTTAAATGTTATGTTCGCATTAGTTAAGTAGAGATGAACTATATGAAGATATGGTGTGCCTCGGTCCTAGTTATCCCCAAAGATTGTCCGAATGTTTCCCTTGGAATGTGTTGAAAGTCGGCTAGTTTGTAGAAGTACTTACCGTATCTAGACCATTCTTGTTATCATTTAGGTTTCCTTTGTTTTTATATTTTCTATTGAAATTGTATCAAAGGTCAAGCTAGTTTAAAAGTACTTACCGTATCCTAGTTTGCTTTTATGTATTTCTTAAGTGTATGTCAAAAGCCGGCTAGTTTAAAAGAATTACCAGGATCTTAGAAGGTCACTTTTGTTCTTCATCCGTTTAATTCCCCTTCTTGTTGTATCATTTCATTCCATAAATAAAACTTAAAGAGATCCTTAGACATAGATGACTTACCCCATGGACCACTCTTTTCCTCGCCGTTTCAATTAAACCTTATTATGACTCCATATTTCAATGGACTAAAACCCGCAATTATCTAATATCTTCCCGTCAAAGATTACTTCCGATTGCTCGCAACTTCACCTTGAAATCCTTTTGCATTTAGAACTTTCCACCTCAAACAAGAATCATGCTCAACCATCCAAAAAACAAAACAAACCCTTGGCCTTCATAACTAGCCTAATATCATTACCCAAAATCTCAAAGCCAAATCCATCTTTGCACTTATTGGAGAGATCCCTCCTCCGCATTTAGAGGGCCAAATCCTAGAATCCCAAGTGGTTGAAATGATGTTTCTCCTCGTGGTCGACTTTGCCAATCTTTGCTGATTGTGGAGCTAATAGGAAATAATGTTCTTTGCCTTCAAAAACTTGGACATTTATGACAGTGGAAATGATCATCTTGTGTATATCGTGAAAAAGAGTAGGCCAATAAACTAAATTTCCTCAAAATTTTGTTGGTTGTTGTCTTCCAAAGAGAAATGACCTCCACATCTTCCTTCATGGAACTCGTGCTTAACCTTCTACATCATAATCAGCAAAATTGAAGAAGAAATACACCACTTGAATTTTTCCAATAAAGACATATCCACGAAAGAGTTTATGTTTTTTGAATTCAGAAACCTTGCCTTTGTTTTTGTGAAACCAGGAGGTGTATTTAAATTAATCAAAACATAAATAATATCAACATACCAAGAGGAATTCATAAAATGGTCTTCAACAATGGGAGTGGAGATTTCCTGCTCATCCAAAGCCTTAATCATATTAATACTCAAGAACCTCAAAATTGATTCAACCATTAATTCAGCGTGATCCTGGCCTTTGATGAGTTTAGTGGGTTTTATCTCTAAATCATATTCCGTGATAACAATCCACTTACCTCTCTTGCACTAGTCCGGGTCTTGTGTTAGAATTTCTCTTTAACAATCGGAGTTTCGGGACAAAAAGGCATGATGTGTGAGTGAAGGATGTACACTTCCGAAGTCTTTCAAAGCTTTAACCATGAAAAGCTTGGTTTCTTTTCCATAATGTTATACTTCAAAGGAGTATCTCAAAGCCCTGCTAAAGAATGCAATAGGTCAGCTTCTTATCCTTGTGGATTTTTCCGTAAAAGGACAAATGTGCTATGGTATGTTCTCGATGCAAATGAAAAAATATAAAAATCTTTCGAAAAATCGGACTTATTAGTTCCTATGTTTTCGTTAATGCTTGTTTCACCGCTTCAAAGGAATTCCTTTTGCTTCCAAGGTCCACCACTCCCTTTCTCCTTCTTTAATGTTTTTGATATTTATAAGAAGCTCTCACGGTCGGGGATGAACCTTCGAAAAGTTAATCTTTCCAATGAAAGATCGCAACTCCTTGATGTTCCGAGGATGAGATTTGCAATAGCGGCCCTTCAATCCTCGGGATCTATCTTAATACCCTCTCAAATGATGTGCCCAAGAATTTTACCTTCTTGGAGCCAAAATAGTGTTTTCTCTTAGGGTTTAAAGATATCCCAAACTTTCTCGCATTTCTGAAATCAAGCCTAAATGTGCTAAGTGCTCTTCATCTCGTTTTTTAAAACAATGACATCGTCAAGGTATATAATTATGAAGTACCGGGCTCTCCAGAATGCTATGTCCATGGCTCTCTCAAAGTTGTCTACTTTCATTAGACCAAAGGGAATTTTCACATACATGAAAGTGCCCTCTATGGTGTAGTAAAGACTGCCTTTAATTGATCGGGTAGTAGACCTAAGATCTCATTGTACCCTAAGTAAGAAATCAAGCAAAGAAATTCTTCTGCACTTACCACCCTTTGTAAAATATGATCCATCTTAGGTAAAGGGTAGTTGTCCTTTAATGAAGCTTTGTTTAAGTCTCTCTAAAGTCTATAAAAGCCCGATATTCCAGTTTTCTTTCCTAACAAGACACTGCATTAGACACCCACTTAGAATATCTAATAGGGACAATAATACTAGCGTCACATTTTCCCTACATATCTTCTCAACCGTAGGTAGCCGAATGTATTTATTCTCATGCGTCGTTTGAATGGTTTTTGGTTTTCCTTGAGAGGGATTTTGTGTCAGAGTTATTTGTGTTGTCATAGGATTTAAGATCTTCGTAACTCCACACAAAAACATCAGAAAATTCTTTAAACATCTCTATGTATTTGAGTTTAATGTGAGTCAAAAGTTTTCTTGTGATGCAGGCTTAATCATTTTAGTTTTTCTTCACATCGGCCTATATTGCACTCTTCCACTCGCCCTGGCTGTTCCAATTTTGGCTTCCCTCGTCACATCGTTAAAATCAAACAACTCTTCTAAAGGTGTTAGACCGCTTGGAAATCCTCATCTTTTAGAGGTAGAGTTTCTAACCTCCGTTTCTAACTTCGTATCTAATTCGCCTTTGTTTTTAAATTTTCTAGTCAAAAGATTAATATTGACAAGCTCGGGAGACTCGCCTTCTTCACCAAGAAATTTTCTTCACCTAATCATTTCATAATATGAGTCCGAAAATGTGTGAAGTTCGAATTTATTTCTCGAATTGCATGAAGTCTTCTTATTTGTTTGTCTCTCACAAACACCCGCCAGTCATCACTTTTCATTATCGAAATCTTATTGTTACCTAAATTTTATCCGAGTTGTGCAATTTTGGTTTCATATGGCATTAAGCATGTTCTAGCCGCAAAGGCTAAATCGTAGGTGGCAATATTTCTCTTCGTGGACAAAAACCAGCTTTGACTCCTAGAACGTTTTTAAAAGGTCCATGACATCGTTTCGTAGGCCCTAAGTTCAGGGATGATTTGCGTTATGCTCCCCATTGACTTGCCTAATGATTCAATTCTCAATCCCTATACACATTTATTCTTTTAGCTCCTAACTTTTTCAATCGATGTAAGCCTAAAAGCAAAGATTCATATTCCGCTATAAGGTTTAGAACACTGAAGGACTCATAAAATTCTTCGTGTGGTTATTTTCAAGGTTGCAGATCTGCACTTCGCACCAACGTTAATTCTAGTGCATGACCCATCAAAATACATACCCGCCGCAGGAATGTTTTCTTCAATTTCGTCCTGTTACTGCCTTCAACTGTGCTTTTGCTTTCTGGATTGTTGAATATCAACACTTAGTTGGATTTGTTTCAACTTCTGAGGTTTTTCGTTGTGTCGTAGGTTGTTTTCTGATTGTCAAGGCTTCTAAGAAATGGAATGATGACTTGTAGCCCAAGACTGTGTTTTGTTTGATAGAGTTTCATGTGTTCAACAAAATGTTCGACACTCCTACGTTATCTTCTTCCTCCTCTATCTCATACAACTGCATACACACTTGTTCACCGAAATTTTTCATCAATAAAAGGATAAATGAATCTAGGCCCGAGTTCAGAATAAAGGGGAGAGTTTTGTGGTCTCGTCTGACTTGTAACTGTAGGCCGCATATGAGAATCCCCGTAAAGTCTTCTTGTTTGATTGAAAATAGATGGTCGCATAGGTCAGTGTCCATTTGCATAGTCTGTAACTTAGCCCACCGTAACCCCAGATAATAATGTTCCATACTTTGGGGGCACATCAGCCACAAAAATATCCATTACTAAGCATTTGGGCCGGAATTCAGTTGCTAATTAAAATCTTTGATTAATCCTAAACATCGCACCTCGCTTGAGTCAAAGGAATAAATTTTCAGAAGGTCCTGGTGATTTCTGCACTAAGGATTTACCTCCACAGCCTTTTTAGGCATTAAATTATGAGAAGCCCTAGAATCATGCATAATGTATAAAATTTTGTCATGAACATTTAAACTTACATAAAAGGGAGGAACAGTCCCTCTTGATATACCTTCAATCTTTGGACCAATAATAAGCTCGGCCGGGTCATCTTTAAGATTGACAATGTCCTCATTTTCTTCTATATTTAAATCCTTCAAAATTTGGGTCCTATATACATGTCATGCCTAACTTTAGTCAAGGGAACAAAGATTTTGATCTTGGAAATTTCCTTGCCCAGTTTAAAGGAATTGTCTTTGAAGAACTTGTTCTGCCTTACCATTGCCATTTATCAAGAACATCGCCTCGTTGATTTATTCTATTTACATTTGACAAAATGGCTTTAACAGGGAGTACTAGCTGAAGTGTTAGTACTATTACTGTCCGCACTCTATTTTTCATTGTTTTGAGTGCCTTTCTCTCTACCTTATTAGAATTTGATACTACTATTTTTGTCCTTTTGCTCGACAACTTTAGGCTTGGTTGCAGTGTCGCTTGTGAAGATTTGACAGTGGGTTTTGGTGTTGGGAGTTGTTGACCGGTTTTGCTTCTAAGGTCATATTCTTTATTCTGTGCTATACATTTTCCATGTGTTGATAATAATTTTCATCATCATCTCTTTTGTCATCACAAGGTGTATAAAGACCTTGTTTTCTATCAATGAATCTCAAAGTCATCATTATCTACCCCCAACATGTTGATATCATATTCCTTCCGTTATCTCATCTATTTCCTCAACTCTCACTTACATAGTTTTGATGAAAGGGAGGAGTGGATCCGTTGATCATATTCCCTAGGTCTGTTTTGGAGGTTGGTTTCTTCTAAAATTTCGATTCTCGGGGGTTCGGGTTTATGTTTCTGAGGAGCAGCTTTGTTTCGATCGGCTTGTGTTCTCTCAAGGATGCTCATTTTATTCATCATCTCCTCCATCATTCTCTCCATATTTGAGTTGGAAGTAGAAGGTGTATTTTATTCTCTAAAGGACACTCTCTTCTCATTTTTCATTCTTGCTCTCTTCTCCATCAAGTTGACTTCCACAGCAAGTGCACCTTTTTGCATCTCTTCAAGAGTTGCAGGATCTCTCTCTCTTAGCTGATAGGCCATCTCAGGGTCAAACCCCTTCAGGAAAATCGTTTAAAGCCGAGCCTTGTGGAGGTTTTAGATCCGGGGAAAGTGCATTATATACACTCGTTAAATCCTGTACAATAATCTTGGACACTTTCCCCGTTGTTTCTATGGAGGTTCTTGTAATCGTAAGGACCTGGAGAGGATTCTTTCTTACTTCCCATTTGTTTAAGAATGTCCGATGGAAGGCTTCGGAGATCATTGATACTATATGGGGGCTAAGCCTTTAAACAATTTTCTTACTTC
The DNA here is from genome assembly GCA_034641835.2 of Pinus albicaulis. NCBI lineage: Eukaryota > Viridiplantae > Streptophyta > Pinopsida > Pinales > Pinaceae > Pinus > Pinus albicaulis. The sequence goes on along the minus strand of JAXQQM020073317.1, from coordinate 70,274 downwards.
TCCCCATCAAGCAAATAATCTTAAGTTTACTTAATAATCATCAATTTCATTTCTCTCAAAGTAGCTGTCTATCTTATCCACATGTTTGATGCATTGTAACATTACTAGCATCATACACCGGAATTTTTGGTCCATAGTCCCGTGTAGGATCGACTAATGGCAATGAAGGACTTACCATGTCGACATGATATGTGGTGGAGGTGGATTTACAAGAGGTGGATTAACAAGAGGGAAAGTGGGTCGGAATGGAGTGGTTTGAACAATGGATAGCGAGTTAAGGGATGGACTAGGAGTAGATTGTCGAGCTCGATCTTGGATGAGAGACACCTAAGTTGTGGAAGGAAATGTAAATCAGGAGGTGTTGTTTCTCTCATACTGTGATGTTCACTTGTTTTAGGAGATGAAAGTGAGGATTCGTAACGAATCGATCTAAATCATCAAGAGACCTAGTTCTAAATGGATTTACTAAGTCAACTTGTGATTGTTGTAGAGTCGAAATATTTTCGTGAATCAATTAGCTCTCAAGGGTGATCTAAAAACAATCGATAATTTAATCCTAGGAGACTTCCTAAGGATACTGGTTATCAACTATCTCAGACTGTGGTCAGATAGCCTCTAGTGTGAATCTTTCTAAGACCCAATTATGCCGTGTTTTTCACCCAAATAAACAAGAAAAGTTTAACTAGATATGACAGTATTTTAAAAGGTCAACCAATCTCGTTTACACAAAGTTTAATCTTACAAATTTCAACTCGATTTTGAATGATATTACAATGATAAGGCTTCTTCCTGGAGTCTTAAGGTCTCCGTTTCAGATTGTGGAGTCGCTGCGGGAATTTTTAGCTCTTTTTAGAGGTAAAAGGTTTTATGGTCCACTACCATGTTTATTAGATACCAATCAAAATATTTTTGCCGAGTTATTTTTCGCCTCGTGTGGTTTCTAAGAGTGTCCTAAATCAAGCCTAAAACTTAGCTACGGTTATGAGGAATAAAGATACCACTCTTATGGCTAAGATGGTTGATTTTTCAAGGTTAGATAAAGCCTTATGAGAATCCTATGGTTTGCTCGTATTGTCACCGATTCAAACAAGTTTCATCATTGCGGGATTACCATTTCGCAGTGCTTGAAAATGCCGTTTACTCACAAGGTTTTATGGTTTTTAAGGGAACCTAAGAGGAAAATTCAACTCGGTTCCCTAGAATAGTCGCCGCAAATGTTAATTCGTGGCTTAATGGAAAACAAAACAATGTCATTAAATCGTGGGTTATCTAGAGTTTTAAGGTGTATTTGAACTTTTATTAACTCGGTAACATTCCCCAAATGAGCCTCCAGTAAATGTTGGCACCCCGAAATCGCAAGATTGAAAATTTTGATCAGAGGGAGAACACCGTTTCAACCACTTTCGTGGATTCTGTGATCTGAAGTCTAATCCAGAGGGATCTCTCCAATAAGTGCAAAGATAGATTTGTTCTCAAGTTTTGGGTAATGATATTAGGCTAGTTATGAAGGCCGAGGGTTTTGTTTTTTTGGATGGTTGAGTACAATATTGTTTGAGCCAAAAGTTCTAAATGCAAAGAGTTTCAAAGGTGTGGAAGTCAGTAAGAAAATAAAATAACAAGCTTTGACCAAAAAGATAGATAATTACGTGGTTTTAGTCCATTGGGCTGGAGTCATAATAGGGTTTTAATTGAAATAACAAGGGGAAAGATAATTCAAAAAGTCATCTATGCCTAAGGATCTCTTTGAAGTTTGATTTATGGAATGAAATGATACAAAAAGAAGGGGAATTAAACACGTATGGAAGAACAAAGAGAAGCCCAAAAATCGTAAGTAATTTCCTCAAACTAGTCCTTCGTTTTTGATGCACTTTCAATAGAAAACATTTAAAGCAAAGGGAAACTTGAAGGCAAATGTTGGAGGAGAAACTAGCAAAGCCCAAGCCACCACAAATCCTCTCCTAGCTCTACTCTCTACTTGGTAACTTCAAGACAAACACAAAGATAACAAAGAATAGCCTAAGATCCGGTAAGTACTTTCAAACTAACCAAATTTTTAAAACATTCCAAGGGAAACATTCTATTGTACTGGGGATAAAACTAGGACCAGGGCACACCATATCTTCCTGGCTCATCTCTACTTACATAAATCGAAATAACATTCAGGAATAATATTATTTAGCGAAACAGTATGATGAGGGAATGCCAACATTCCTTACCGCTTTCGAACCGAATTAAATCATTCCCAAGAATACGACCAAGGAAACATATAGATAAATATTTTCAACAAGAGAAGGGTACCGATATACAAGAGGTCCTAACTCTATGCATGTTGTTCTTTATAAGAGAAGATGAACACGGTGAAAATAGAAATAAAACAAAAATTCATAAATAAGAAATAATATCACCCACACATAGACCAAGATCCCATAACCGCCCCTGTATTGGATACTCCAAACCAAGCACAACTTTAAGTCCAATGTCGCAGTTTAGAAATCATCTACACTTCCGTACCAACTTATCTATCACAAGCAACGTAGCCAAGAACACTATTTACAAGCAGGTTATCAAGCCTAATTTGCATTTTCAAAGTTCAAGAACTAACTCAACCAACCCCTCTCTCATCTTCCCCAAAAGAGGTTCTATAGAAGAATGAGGAGGTGAGGATCTCGATAAAGATCCTGCATAATTAATACGTACTTAATGGCTTCTGCGGCCTGGGGGCTCGATGGAAGAAGTTTAAGGGTGTGTTCGTTTTCAGGCTAATGTTCTTTGTTTAAGATTGCTTCCTATGGGAGATCTATTGACTTTTGAGGCTCCGTGTTGTGTTAACGTAACTCGCTAATATTTTTTCATTAAGTTTATTTGCGTAATTAACTCGGCTACGTTCGAGGCAAATATCCGATCTTGAACAATAACTTCTACCTCTTTTTTTGACAAGTTTTATGCCGTGGTAATTTGGGTAGCCGGAAAGAATCGATTTGTTTAGATGTGGCTATGGAGGCCTTTTTTCTCTGGATAAACACTTATGATTTTCTCGTCAACAAATGAATTTGGGATTAGGTTTTTGATAATCAATCTTAGCCGTAATCCTACGAGACCGTCTTCAATCTTCCATTCCGGTGCGTTCATCTTCACATCGTATACTCTTGATTTGATTCTATCACCGTGCTATGTTGGTGTGTAGTGCCGCATGTATCGTAGGCCTGGCAGGTTTTTGAAGTATCGACGAGGTGCAAAAATTTGAACCCATGGATGGCTTTTTTTTTAAAGAACTTGAAAGTAGTACTGTCCCCACTTTTCTTCGTATATAATGGAAAACCATATAATCACCCTTTATCAAATAACATACCGCACTTCAAAATCTTCAATAAAACCAAGTCGCATAATCATTTTGGTCACAAAGGTGGTTAATACGTCAGTGCTCGTGACCTCAAATTTTATGAAATCTCATTATGAAACTTATCGGGGTCCGTTTTGGGCCCGCCGACGTCACCAAGTGTGACCCCAAAATTTTTATGAAATCCGCCTGCTGCTTATCGTCCGACTTTCATGACTATGCGAGCAATCAAACAAGACTCGCTCCAATCCACTAATGCTTGTTGTGTGGATGCCGACTAGGCGTTGCACCACCGGCTTCGTGGGACCGCCGGGATCCGCCATCTTAGCCGGGGACCATGGCGACTATCGGGGCCTGTCATCCGGGCAGACAGATTCACTTACCTTGAGATGTTTTAGAAATGCGTCGTACCTTAGTTTATCCCCGGCTTATTTTGAGGCGTTACTACCGTCCGATGAGCCACGCACTTGGACGGCATGCACGTTAATATCACGCCGAGCCCACAACAATTTTTAATGCGCGATGAGGGCGTATTCAAACCGCTCAAGGCCACGCGTCGGCCGTGGCATTGATCACTTCCAAATCCGGGAATACAACTTTCCTTTCAAAGGTGGAAAGCATAAAATCGCTCCGGTATTGCGCTGATCGACCATGGGGACCACCGGGGTGATTTATTTATGGGCCGTCGATTTGCGCATCGCATCGACTAAGTGGGGAGCGATTTAATCTTCGCACCGTGGAAACCTTTTTCAAACCCCGCAAAAACCCAAAATATTAATAAAAACAAAGGTTTTAAGGTGTCGAGATGGTTTTATATACGGCGGGATAGGCGCCCCATCGCTGGGCTCTGGTCATATGGAATGCACACAGATCTGTGGGCTATAATATACGTGTGGCTAATCAAAGATCGAGGTTTTTGTTTAACACACAAACAAATGCGCTCCGTGAGTCGACGCGATAAGCGCTGAAATCAGGCACTCGTCTCAGTAATTTGGGGAACATGGAGGGGAAATGGCTTGGGATTTAACCCAAATGCCTTGGACCCATAGTCAAAATACTTGTTTTTTTTTTTTTTTTAGGACATTTTAAAGATGTTTAAATGATTTGGAGCTTGAGATAGTTCAAAACAAGTTTTAAACTAGGTAAAAATGATTCTCATGAATTTAAGAAGGGGAACTATGAAAACAGAGAGTTTAAGGGAGGGAAAAGGGGAGCAAAAGGGAGGTTAGTTTTTCAAGTGAGGAAAGGAAAAAAGGTGATTTTACAAAGATTTTCTTCTCATGAAATCAGCAGGATTCCCGTAATGTAAAACGAGCACAGTAAGGAATATTTCTGGGATGTAGAGTTATTGAGGCCTTCTAGAGTCTCAAGAGATAACACTTTTTTTAAATAAAATTGCTCCTCAAGGCTCCAAAATGATTTAGCCACCTATTGGTATAATCAAATTTTATAGGAGGCTAACAAAAGAACATTCAAAACAAATGCCTCCCTAGGGCAAGACAAGAGAGTGGCCTTCACGAGGTCAAGCCCGTCTCCACCGAAGAGGTATATGCCCATCCATTAGCTTTAACTTCCATGAGGTTGGGTGTTTAGATTTTGTCAAAGAGCAAGAGGTGAAGAGCTATTCCCCTTGGACACATCTTTGTGCTTTGAGGTTTCAAGAGAAGCACTTCTAGTCAAGTGTGCCTAGATTTCAAATTCCTCCAAGGTCCATTTCCACTGCCACCAAAAATCCCTATGTCTGGGGAGAAGTGGTTTAACAAAGCCACTCCGGACTTAAGAATACAAGCCTTTTCTTCGAAGCCCGAGCATAGAGATTCATGCCCATCCATTTTTCCCTTTCATATTCTATTGTAATAGTTACACCCCTCATGAAGATAATTATGGGCATACTTCACTTGCGAGGGAATATTCTCCCGAGTCTATGCCTACACTAAGACATTTGGGGAAATTCCTATACTTAGTTCACGTTTGGACTCAAGTTCTGAATTTCCTGGCCTTTTTCAATCCCCGCCTAAAACTGTCTATCATAATTTGGATGCTTAGAGAAAGGCGGTTACAATAATTTATGATTTTAGAGCAGTGTCAAATTCGCACTGCTTGAGGAAGACGTAATTATGGAGACGAGGCCTGTGGCATGTTTATCATACGATCATTTCTCCTAAAATGTCGCAAGTGCGACACAATGTCTTCCGTGTGCAGTGTCGCACTGCGACGTTGGAGACCGTTGCAATAGCGACGCTTGTCCGCCGTCGGCATAACGGCTGGACCTTATATGAGCGCTATAAAATACTTTAAACTTATATGTGCGTTTACATAAAAATACCAAACTATGTGCGCTACGTAAAAATGATTTTATTAAAAAAAAACTACATTAACATCTCGAGACACGCGCGCATTTCTCCGCCCTCCCATCTCGCAACAACACGCCCTCGCATTCGCCCCCCGCCCAGCCAGCACTTCTTGTAATTTCAGTTTCAGATCTCGCAGAACAACATTCACCCTCGCACCACCGCCTCGCAACGCGCCCACGCCCAGCTCTTGCGAACAACATTCACCCCCGCATTCACCGAGCTCTTGCGTAACAACATTTGCCCTCGCATTCGCCCCCGCCCCTTAACAACATTCACCCCGCGCCGCCCCCCGTGTTCGCCCCCCCCTCGCGTTGCGAGAACAAAATTCGCCCTTGGTTTCTGCATCAAAGATTCGCCCTCACTTCTTGCAAAATGGTAAGTTCTTACCGTTGTACCCTTCCTCCTATAGTAGGGTCAATTTCATTTGGGTTTTTTTGGTCAATTCCATTGGATTGTGTTACAGTCGTAGGGTTCTCTCAGATGTCTTCCAATGTTCTTTTCTAATAGTTTCAAAGAGAATGCAAGATGGTTTAAAGCATGAATTCGACTCCACCACAGCTTACATGAAGTTTAAGCTATGGATTTTAGTTCAACAAACTCCATCCATCTCAACACCCAAAAGAACGACCCTTCGTTGGTCTCATCTATACTGAAGGTATGCAGGCAGAGAATGGGGAGATTCGAAATTCATCAACTTTATCACAAGGGTAGTACTCCCGCATCGAAAGTGATGAGCTTTAGTTCTCCAGATTTGGGGATTTTCCTCACGACATACCAAAGGTCACATCCATACAACCATACTGCAGTCAATGTTGAGATCATTCTCATATAGATATAGGTCACTAATATATAGGGTTAATATCATCACTATCCATGGAAACTGAATGTTACAAAATTCGTGATTGTGGTTGGCTCATTTATAATTATTACCTATTTACAAGAGAGCACAAAAACACTAAATATGGCCCGAGCAAGTAGCCTTTACAACAAGCAATGGAATCGTAACCGTTTATCACAACCAATAATTTTTCCACTTTGTAGGTAAAAAATTTTCAATCTTGGGGTCAGATATACTGCAGAGCAAACAATTGTAGTTATCATTCATGCTCCAATATATTAGCTATAATTTTTACATTGAACCGAAGAAAGGGAACAAGCAAATGCGAGTCATCATACAATGCTTTGACATAAAGTTTTGAGGACATACTTGAAAAAAAGAACTCATCTATCATAATATTTATAATCATTTGAGTTATTCGTTAAATGACAATGTCAAGAATCAAGATTCAATAATTTCATTATCTTCATCACCCAATACAATACTTAAATTTTTCCCAAAGAAACGCTATTAATTTGGCTACCATTATTTTCCCCGCTTTAAAAACCCTACATTTAAATGAAAACAAGCATTGAATTTCAAATCATAAAATCTATTAGTGTTCAAATGTACATGTGTGCATCACTTTTTGTAGGGTATTCTTTTCCACTTTCACATTATCCAAGAATGTGTGAAGTATAGTTCATATTTTGTGATGATTATCTTGAAAAGGAAAGGTAAATTATTTCCATGGAAAAGAAGGTTTTCCTTTTCACTACCGGAAATGGTACAACAAAGTTCCATTTCTACCCGAAACTCCTATGAAACAAGACCCAAATAAAGGCCATGTCCTCAATGGGACACTGATTTGGATTTAAAATGGCCATTGCACCGTGTTGTTTCTTATATTACATCATGATAGTTTCTTAGGCCATTTCTTGCTTTTTTAGGATGAAAAACAACCAAAGAAATTTCCAAGATCCTTTCAAGAAATAAATGAGCATTTCTCAATCATACTAACTATTTTTTATTTTATTTAGTGGTTGTTTACTTTGAGAGAAATTTGACACTTTTATAAGGAATATAACATAAAAACACAAAATGGGAAGGAATTGATGAGGTAGATGACCTTTGTGCTGCTGTCAATTAAGAATTGATAATAAACGATGCATACCAGATTTTTTGCAAAACTAGATTCCTTCCGGAGTTAGGATTATTATATTGAATCAAAGTTGTAGTTTATAACTTCTTTTATTGGTTCATCAATCTTGAAATTCGCATATCGTATGTCTTCATTGCTTCATGTTTGAATAATTTGCATCATATCGTACAATAGAAATTAGGGATTATGATTATTATTACTTTATGGATCTATTAAGTTCCTTTAAGTTTATATGGCTTAGTGTGAAATTATTCTAGTGTGCCCCTAGGCCCAAAAAAGGAAGGAATGCCAAGGACCGAGAACCCTAGTTTTTAAATGGTATTGTTTCTTATACTCCAAAACCCTCAACATCACTTCTTATTATTAGTTCTTAACAATAGTGTTGTAAACAATTTGAGATTTGATATAGCAAAATCTCGCACTTCTCAAGATAAAGTCCTAAAGCCAAAGTGTGATACCATGTGTAGCTCCATAGCCCCATTGTCACCTCACCAACCCTTTTCACTTCCTACCTAGCTCTCCTCCAACTCAAGGGGGTTCTCCCTAGGGATGTTAGGGATCTAATGACTCATCCAAACCAATTCAAGAGCCCCCTAACTCTCTAGTTTACTTACTATCAATCAAAATATTGAACAATAGGGTCGACATGCATCTTGAAGATAAAATCGCTATGGTATTTTTAAAATTTCAAGGGAAAGTCCTCAAACACATATAATCAAGGAATTATAACATGATTTCAAACATTAAATATCAACAAAAAATCGTTTAAAGTGATATTGAAAGGAAAAAAGGAAGCATCGAAAGATAGAAAGTGCCTTACTAAATGGTTTCCAAGTGATTTTTCAATAGTTGCTCCAAAGCTTCAATTTCCAAGGCCCTTCAAGATCGTCTCCAACAATGCTATACCATCACCTTCAACAATGTTGTTCTCAAAAAATGTCCCCTCATAGTCTTCTACAACAAGTTTACTTGTAAGAAGTTGTCTACCATATTCACTATATTCATTGGTCAACTGCCTTGTTTATTGGGTGCCTTAATGTGCAATGATACACAAGCTTCAGATTGACCACTCAAGGCATATTTGAAACTCTAACTCGTCTTCCTGTCTTATTAGAAATTATTTCAATTTTCATTTTGTTTTTTCAAGTTAGATATTGTTTTCAAATTTTTATATTTCTAGAATTTTTATCACAATGTATGACTGACAGTGGCAAAGAGCAAGAACAACTCCCCAGGATCTGATGACCCAAGGAAAGAGCTGTTAAAGAACATGTGTAGCAAGCGTACTGTTTCATATCTTCGTGTATTTAGTTATTTACATAATGAATAATATTAATTTGTTCAAACATAGACACCTAATATATACGCCCGATGATTCCCTCTTTGAGGTAGCAAGAGCTTTCTTCATCCCTATCTCCAAAGAAAACCTTTTTCGGTGGAAAAAGGCACGAGATGCAAGGGCTCAATAATAATTTTGAGATGTGCCTCAAACACTCCAAATGTAAGGAGGATAAAACAAATTACAGAGCCGTTTAGAAACATACTTTATGTATTGAATAAAAAATTCAAAAGGATATTTTTTGTTCGCATGAGATGACTGTGATAGCTTGATTTTTAATTTTTACACTGAATAAATCCAACAAAAGTTCTTTTGTAGGTAGCGTTTTTCAGTACTTGGTTTAACCCGTGTTGGTGGTAGTGGGATACAAGGCAAGAGATTGCTCAAAGAACCCTCTCATACACCTTCTGCCTCCTTAGGTGCCTGCCAAGAAACACACCCCCGCCCAATCGACACCGAGTCAACTCATTAAACGTGTTGGCAATGACAGGCCGATATGGCCAACTAACGCATATATTTCCCCCGAGCTACACGTGTCACCTCCTCATGAGAATTATTAATGGCACATTGTTATGAATTTAATGAAGGTGTCCCTATAAAGCACGTACAACTCCCGTGTAAATTTTAATATTTTAACTATTTCATAAAATTTTTATCTAAAAAATATATTTTTATCATGGTTTTTATATTTAAATTAATGATAATATCTTTTTCTTTTTTCTGCAGTAGAAACAATGGAGTTCTTTATTGTGTTTTTGGAGAGCACATTGGTAATTTTTGCTCAACCACGTATAGGGGGAATTCTATGACCTCCAACCTGAAAAAGAACTTCAGATTATCTAAAAGCCCTTTGGGGCTCCATACATTTGACGTAACAACTATGTTCGGTAGTCAAGAAATATTTGAAATATAATCATAGGAAAAATTTCAATTTAACCCCTAGATACTCTAGCCCTCTCACGTCCCGCAGAGTGAGTGGAGAGCACTAACATCCATGACAGAAAGAGAAAAGGGAAAAGAAAGAAGGAAAAATGCCAATCGGACCTGCAGAAGGTAAATTTATAACTAATTCAATAGCTTTAATTTTTCTCTATGTCTAAAATAAAAGTGTGCTACGTCATATATTCGACTTCACCTTTACGTTAGGTTTCCCCGACACCTCAAAAGGCAACAAAAAGGATAATCAGATTGAAAAAAAGGGCCATCACAGAAAGAGTTTGTGCGCTACTTGAAATTAGCCGCAAGAATTGTAATTAAGTAGCTAAACATATTATAATTAATTGTGTCGCCTTCCAACGTTTTTTGTAATCCTATCAAATATATTTAAAAATACACAACTGGCATGTAATGTAGGTGATGACTTCAGACTAAAACGATGAGGAAGTGGTAAAAGATTCGTTTTCCATTTTATTATTTCAAGCCGTAGTTTAACGTTATGTGTGTCACAGTCCTAAGATCCGTAATAAATAATATAAAAATTAACCTTTCACTATGTTTGTTTTCGTCCATAAATTTAATGTTTCAACAACTTGTTTAAATCAGTGGGAGCAACACTACCGACAAGGCAAATAACCTAATTTTAGAGCCGTATGGTGTGTATGATCCTCACGTGCAACCCGATCATTGCAGGGGACCATGCCAACAATGCTACTATCAAGGAGGGCCGTGACGTAATTAATTTCACTTATAATTTTTTCTAATCATACCTCGATGGTCGTCTATAAATTTTATTAAACCACAGAGAAATTGTTTCCCTGAGATCTCACCACGTAGAGGAAAGATAGCAACAGCCCAACTGGCGACAATCAGCAACAAAATAATCTCATTGCATTTTATTTATTGAATATTACCAAACTAGTTCAATGATATTTAAACCGATAATTAAAATTTTAATATTATATTTTTTTGTAGGTGATGCCCCATCACTGTATGAGACTGCATACTCTGTGACTACGCAACTAGGTCACGCAGGATAATTGGTGCACCAGGTAAATAATCTCATTGCAATTTTTTTATTAACATACCAACTAGTTCAATGATGTTTTAAAAATGACAATTAAAATTTAATATTATCTGTTTTGTAGGCTTATGCCCCGTCATTACCGGGATGAGACCGTACATCGTGACTACGGAATCAGGTCACAAGGTAATCGCAGCACTGTGTAAATAACTTACTGGGTAATTTTTTTTATTAATATTACCGAACTAGTCTCAATGGATACGCTCTAAAACCGACAATTAAAATTTAATATTATCCGTTTTATAGGCGATGCCCCGTCACCGGATGAGACCAAACATCGTGACTACGCAACTAGGTCAAGAGGTGCGGGTTTGAAAGGCACTAAACAAAGAGCAGAGGCATGATGATATCGATGATGTAATTAGAGCTTTATAGTAGAGAAGAAGAAAAATTAAAATTTGATAATGTAAAATATTGTATTATTGTAAGACAAACGTTACCATATCAAATGCTGCGTTATATAAAAAACTCATTTATCATACTATTTTTATGTCAAGCATTAATTGCAATGTTTCCTACAGATTTTTTATTGAATTGTTTTTTTATTAGTTATTGAATATTTTTTATTCTCATGAAAGTAAAAAATGAAATATAGATTGGTTGGGGAATTGAGAGTGATGGAGAGGTGGGGGGCATAATAGCTTCCACCTACTCTTTGCTGTCTCTGGTTAGTGAGAGAATAATTTATTGAGTTTATTTAATATCTATAAAACTTCCCCATCCAAATAGGCAACAAAAAAGCTCATCATGATCAGTTTCTACTCTTTTCTCGCATCGTGGGAGGTTTGCTCCAAGTTCATGCGACTTAATAAATTGTTTCAAACAAGAGGAGCTTATCTCAGTATGTTTTGAAATTTTCAACATATGTTCTAACATTATTCATACAGTTGCATCTTAGAGTAAAAAATACTACATCAATATTTGTATTTATTGTATAGATAATGATGGATTTTGATTGACGATGGGCAGTAAAGCAAACTCCTCTCGCATCATGTATAAATACAACTTGTAAACTGTTCATGTCCAGGATATTTTTGTTGTGCGTCGACTGTGTTCGTAATGTCACATTTGTAAAGTTCCTTACAGCTTCATAATTCAATATTAAGCTTGTTCATGATTATTATCTAGGTTTTTTTGTGTGTTTTTTCATCTATTTAATTGTAAGCAAATCTCCGCATGTTTCCTATTATTCACTATGATTTCTCCCATTACCACCCCAGATGAATCCAACTCTTTATTGTTACATAGGTTACTTTATTGTGCTACTATGATTTCTCCATTTACGATTTCATAGGTTACATCACAAAGTGTCTAATCTCTAGGTTGGTGATGAGCTTCTTTAGTTCTCCATATTTGGGCTTTTTCGATATTTTCTCCTCATGTCATTCCCGCATCCCCCACAGAACAGCATGCCAATTTTCTACCACTGGTACCAATCGGGTACATGTCAATCTTCTGAGTGGTGCCACATTTCAGCCCCAGGCATTTCTCATAATGAGAGTTTTTAGGGTTTTCAATATAGTTTTAAACTCATTCTGGCTCGTTGAATATCGTCACATAATACTCTATGGTTTGGATTGATGAGTATGTTTCCAATTATTATTAATCATAAGAACCACCCATATAGTCATCTGAGACATTTTAAGTTTTCCAAGTTTCTTTTTCACCGTTTTAGTGGGTGGGATGGTGTGGGTGATCCATCAATATTGGTGTTCTTGTAGTAGGGAATTTGTTTTTGGGATATAGTGAGCAGCCAGATGTAGATATCCTTCATTGATGTAGCCCATCATAAATGGAGAGTTCAAGAATTCTAGCCCCAAAAAGGTGTAACTTTATATGGTAAACTCTGTGTCAGCTGAGAGATGTTTAATAAAGATTTAGTTGTGTCAGTTTTAATATAGTCATGATTTTCTTTTTGCTACTGTAATGCAATGATAGTTCTGTCTGTCAGAAAATGAGGATTGTGGTTGTATTTTATCTTTGGTTGTTTCTCTCTTAATGTCTTAAGTTGCCAAAAGTTGCGATAGTTGTTTAGTTTTCCTATTACAACTTAAAAGTGGTTTTAGCAATGGGAGCTATGTTTTTTTAAGGTTCATACTAATATGAAGATCTGGTGATTCTATATTCGTGATAAGAGAAGATGGCTCTTCTTTGGGCAGATATCATCAATTGCCACATCTACCTCATTGGGTAAAACAATGAAAGGAAGAAGTGGGTGCAATGTTTGATAATTGCTATGCATACCTATTTTCTCTTCGCCAACGACGCATTTCAACGTCACATAAGAGGGACTCCAGATTACGCGATGAGAGAGGGTTAATACAAGAGCTATGAAAGGAGTTGTATACTTCAACAAGGATGGCTCAAAGGAAAAAAAAGCCCGTGTGTAGAAAAATATGCTGAAGGATGTCACCCACGGAAACTTCACTCCGCGTGATCTTTCCTTGTCCACTTATATTTGTATATTTTTAATTTTTCATGGAGGGTTGTTTTGGCATATGTTCTGCATTCAATTGCACACTCTACCGAAAGCATTGTCAATTTGTCTTGGCAAAGTGTGTGAACAAACTTGCCGATCTTGTTAAGCGCCCACTCCTGGGGCGAAGGGAAAATGTTGTCTGGAGAGCAAGCATGGTTCTCCGAAAATAGTTAATGATGGTGTGACAAAGAGCTAAGGAGGTAATTTGTAGATGTGTGCTCTAGTTTTCTTCGAACGTTGTGGCTTGCCCCCTCTTATGTTCCTTAGATTTGGTAGGCATAATTTGAAAACCCAAAGGTGAGAACATATTTTTACCTGGTCTACTTGGCTCACGGATCAGCCACATTAGAGTAATGACAGTTTTCTACAACAATAAAAGGAAAGAGTTATGAAGGAGTCAAATTTTATTGTTATTGTCAGTGGTAATGAAATGCATTCAATGCCATGGTTTTGGCCTTTTTATTGGTTGAGTTAGGAGGATCCAATGGAAAATATTGGGGCCAAGTTGGAAAGGAAAGTCACAAAAGACAAATGATTTAGCTGGGGATGGAACCACAACATCTGCGAGCCTCGGTATAATATTTGTAATCTTAGCTAATGGAATGGAGAATAAATCTCCTTCCTCTAACACAGAGGAAAAATAAAAATTTTCGAGCCAGAGACAGAGTTTCAATACTTTGAAACAAACTTCTATTCCCTTCAATAACTCAAAAAGAACTATTACACTTCTTCCTCACCGAGAGGGATTACAAAATTATGACTGCCATAAACGCAAGAAGACAAAACTAACCTGTACTTATCCGTCTGTAAACAAACATACTCCGTCTCTAAAACATCTCCTCGCTGGCCGTGTTTTTTTCATTTTCTTACCGCTCGTGCATACACACTTAAAAAAGTTACACTCAATCTTTCACTTTTACACACCATCGTGTAATAAAATTTACATACTCTCTATAAAAACTACTCACATTTTTTTCCTTTATTTTTATATGCCGTAAAATATAAAACATATTATAATAAACCTTCTTTTTAAAGAAATAAAATTAAACCAACTCTCAAGGGTCCACCTTTCATTTCACATAGCGTATATATATATATATATATATAACATATGTTTAAAACATATTTATATATTAAACCATACATAAAATTAAACTATCAAAACATTAAAGAACCCTCTTTCCGTCTCTGACTTCAAAGTCTAAATAGATTGAATTTTAAACCAAATCGCGTTCCAAAATGGATGTTGACGTCCGCCTAATTTGTAACGCGAATTCTCAATCCAATGTGCCTTATAAAAATTCGGGTCCTGCTGTGTTTCTCGATTCCCTTCAATTTCATGCGTCCAAATTAATGCTCCACGTGTCCTCCTTTTGAATGTAAAACTTCAAAAAACTTCTCGTTTATGTTTAATTTTCACAGGGAATTGAGTTAATGTTGTTGCTGTGTTTAAATACAATCCCCAGGCAGAAATATGGTCACGCCTATCTACAAAAAAAACTGGAATTTTAAATGCCGAATTAAATTTCCTCGGATGGCGTGCAAGCAACCTCCAAAAAAAAAATGTTGTTACGTATCCATCCTTCACTGGCAGCGAGCTTTTGAAGTTAAAATTCAACAAAGACAGGTTTAACAAGTGAGGGTAAAGGTAAATTTTTGTCACATAGTACCGGATTAAGATCATCTATTCATTTTTTAGGGCCTTATGGTGTTGGGTTTTTTAGTTTTGGGTTGGGATTATTGAGTCTAAGAGGCTTGAATCAGAATTTCAGAAGAAAACAACCTCCAAATGCACTAGAAGAGGATCACGATCACTCCTCCTTTTCATCAAAACTATTTAAGTGGAGGGTTGAGGAAACAAAGATAGACAGTCAGAGAAGATGCAGGTCAACATGCCGGGGTAGATAATGATGACTTTGAGATTCATTATGATAGAAAACAAGGTCTTTGAGTACACCTTAATATGACAAAAGAGATGATGATGAAAATTATTATCACATGTTAAAAATGTCATCATAGAGTCTCAAAAGAATATGACCTGTAAGAAAACCACTAATAAACTCCCAACAATTTAACCTTTGACAAATCTTCACAAAACAAACACTCAACCAAGCCTAAATTTGTCAAATAGAAGGACAAAATAAAAGAGCTATAAATTTTGATAAAGGTAGAGAGAAAGGCACTCCAAAACAATGAAAACAAAGAGGGCAGACATTAGTAGTAATTAACACTTCCCAAATTAGTACCTGGTTAAAGCCATTTTTTCAAATGTAAATAGAACAAATCAGCAAGTTGATGCCGTCGATAGGCTGCTACCAGTAAGGTCGAGACAAGTTCTTCAAAGAACCACCCCCACTGAGCAGAAATTTCAAGATCAAAATCTCTCGTTCCTTGATTGTTAGTCGCTCAACATGTATAGGACCCAAATTGAAGGCTTTAAAATATGTAAGAAAATGATACACCGCCAATCTTTAACGATGACCAACCAGCAGCTTATTTTTGGTCCAAAGATTGAAGGCATGTCAAGAGGACCCGTTCCCTCCCTTTTTGTGTGTAAGTTTAAACGTTCATGAAAAATTTTTGCACAACACTATGCATGATCAAGGCTTGGCACTTAATGCCTAAAGTCAGTGATGGAAAGCATTGGTCTAGAAATCACCGTACCTTACGCGTATACCTTTACTCCTTGACTCAAGCAGTAATGTTTAGGATTAATCAAAGACCTCTACGTTAAATTAGCTCTGTGATTCCAGCCAAATGCTTAGTAATGCATATTGCTTATCATATGTGCCCCCAAAGTACGGAATGTTATCTAGGTCCCTGGGGCTGAGTTACAAGGGACTATGCAATGGACATGACCTATACACCATCCCCTGGTTTTCAATTTAAAAGAAGACTTTATGTGAGTCTCATATGCACAGAAGCATGGCCACGTACCACAAAATCCTCCCTTTATTCTATAAACCAGCTCTGGGGTTTATTTATCCTTTTTCATATTGAAAACCTTCAGCAGTGTATGATTCCTGCTGATTTAGCTGATACATAGAGAGGAGGAAGAAGATAACGTAGGAGGCACGTGGAATAGTTTGCTGAACTCCGTAAACTCTAGCAAACAAAACACGTGTCTTGAGCTAAAAGTCATATATTCATTGCTCTTAAACCTCGACAATCAAGAAAACAACCCTCAACACAATGAAAACCCGCAGCTGAACAAATCCAACCCTGCTAAGTGCTTATATTCACCAAAGAACTGAAAAGCACGCTATTTGAAGAGGACAAGTAACTAGGACGAAACCCAAAATCACTCCTTTGTGGGAGTATGTATTTCGACGAAGTCATGCATTGGAACCACGTCGGTGCAGGGGTCCGGATCTGCAACACCGAAAATAACCACACGTAAAACATTTCCCCGCAAATTAAACTTTCAATGTTTAAACAACATAGTGGAATATGAATCCCTACTTTAGGCTTACATCGATTGGAAAGTTAGGAGCCAAAAGAATAAATGTGTATGGGGATTCCGTAATTAGTCAAGGCAAGTCAATGGGGAAAGAGCAACGCAAATCATCCCGACTAGGTCACCAAACACAGTCATGGACCCTAAAAATGTTCCAGGAGTCCAAACCGATTTTTGTCCCACGAAATAGAAATATTTCCTGCCTACAATTTAGCCTTTGCAACAGAACATACACACCGCCATATGAAACGAAGACTGTGACAACTCAGCAAATTAATTAGCCATGCCTCATAATGAAAAGACAAGGGCAAGTGTTTCTAACGAAGACAAACAAATAGAAGACTTATGCAATTCAAATGAATTCAAACTACACAGCCTGCATCGTAACAGTGAAATAGATTGCAAGAATAAAATTTCTTTCGTAAAAAGAGCCGTCTCCCGAGTTTACTGAATATTAAATTTTCCTACTCAGAAAATTTAAAAACAAACCTAATTGAATGCGTAGTTAGAAAATGTGAGAGTTAGAAACTCGCACTCTAAAGATGAAAAAGTTTGCTGCCAGCTTTGATACCCTTAGAAGAGTTGTTTGATTTTGAACGATGTGGCCGTGAAGCCAAATTGGAACCCGTAGAGACCGAAGTAAAGAGTGTAATCGAGTATGGAGGAAAACCATAAATGATTAAACCGTTCTTAAAACTTTACCACCACATTTAAACTCAAATACATAGAGCTTTTTAAAGAATTTTCCGATGTTTTTACACAGAGTTACGAAGAGATCTTAATCCTATGACACTAAATAAATATAGCACAAAATCCTCTCAAGGAAAACTGAAAAAACCTTTCAACAGAACTACACAGAAGGAAACCTTTATTTGGGGCCGCTTCTAGTCGAGAAGGAGATCATGAAAATATATGAAGCTGGTATTATTGTCCCTATTAGATATTCTGAGTGGGTGTCTAATCTAGTGTCGGTTAGGAAGAAAACTGGAGAAATAAAGATTTGTATAGACTTTAGAGACTTATAAAAAGCTTCATTAAAAGAAAACTACCCTTTACCTAAGATGGATCATATTTTACAAGAGGTGGTAGGGTCTAGAAGAATTTCTTTGCTTGATGGCTACTCAGGGTACAATCAGATCTTAGTTCACCCTGCTGATCAATTAAAGACATCCTTTACTACACCATGGGGCACTTTCATGTATGTGAAAATGCCCTTTGGTCTAATGAATGCTGGAGAAACTTTTCAGAGAGCCATGGACATAGCATTCTCTAGAACCGCTACTCTATCATTATACACTTGACTGCATAAACATCGTGTTTTAAAAAACAGATGAAGAGCACTTAGCACATTTAAGAACAGTTTTCGAGAAATGCAGAAAGTTTGGGATATCTTTAAACCCTAAGAAAACACTATTTTGGCTCCAAGAAGGTAAAATTCTTGGGCACATCATTTCAGAGGAGGGTATTAAGATAGATCCCAAGAGGATTGAGGCCATATTGCAAATCTCTCATCCTCGGAACATCAAGGAGTTGCAATCTTTCATTGGAAAGATTAACTTTTTCAGAAGGTTCATCCCCAACTTGGCTGAGCTTCTTATAAATATCAAAAACATGTTAAAGAAGGAGCTTAATACAAATAAGTCCTGATTTTTCGAAAGATTTTTATATTTTTTCATTTGCATCAGAACATACCATAGCTGTTGTCCTTTTACAGAAAAATCCACAAGGATAAGAGCAGCCTATTGCATTCTTTAGCAAGGCTTTGAGAGATACTCCTTTGAAGTATAACATTATGGAAAAGCAAGCTTTTTCTTTGGTTAAAGCTTTGAAAGACTTCAGAGTGTACATCCTTCACTCACACATCATTGCCTTTGTCCCAAACTCAATTGTTAAAGAAATTCTAACACAAGACCCAGATGGTAAGAGAGGTAAGTGGATTGTTGTTATCCCTGAATATGATTTAGAGATAAAACCCACTAAACTCATCAAAGGCCAAGGTCTAGCTAGATTAATGGTTGAATCCAATTTTGAGGTTCTTGATATTAATATGATTAAGGCTTTGGATGAACAAGAGGAAATCTCCACTCCCATTGTTGAAGACCATTTTATGAATTCCTCTTGGTATGTTGATATTATTTATGTTTTGATTAATTTAAATACACCTCCTGGTTTCACAAAAACAAAGGCAAGGTTTCTAAAGTTAAAAGCTGTAAACTATTGCATTATAGATATATGTCTTTATTGGAAAAATTCAAGTGGTGTATTTCTTAAATTTTTGCCTGATTATGATGTAGAGAAGGTTAAGCACGAGTTCCATGAAGGAGAGTGTGGAGGTCATTTATACTGGAAGACAACAACCAACAAAATTTTGAGGGCTGGCTTCTATTGGCCTACTCTTTTTCCTGATTTACACAAGATGATCATTGCCTGTCATAAATGTCAAATTTTTGAAGGCAAAATAAAGCTGCTACCCCTGCCTCTGCATCCAATCACTGTTGAAGCCCCATTTCAACAGTGAGGACTTGACTTCATAGGAGAAATCCATCCACCATCTTCTGCCCAGCATAGATGGATTCTCACCGCCACAGACTATTTCACTAAGTGGATAGAAGCCATACCTTGTAGGCAGGCCAATGATTCAGTTATTATAAAATTCATGGAGATTAACATTCTCTCTAGATTTGGCTGTCCTACCAAGATCATCACTGATATCGTGGAAAACAAGATTTGGATCAAAGAGGAGGAAGGAACTTGTCAAGATATCAGACAAAATTGAAGGTTCCACAGCCTAGTTGCTCCTCAAGGCATTTGAATCTGCGTAATCCTCAAACAAGAGTTTAGTAAACATAATCAAGAAAACTATTGAGGACAACAAAAGTCTTGGCACACAAAGCTAGTTCATGCACTTTGGGCCGATAGATCGATTTGAAGAAATTAATAAAGTGTCACTCTTCTAGCTTGTGGGAGAAAATAATGCAATTTTTCCACAATTTTAAATGTTAATAATTTGATTCAAGAGTTGAAAACTGAAGATAATAACATGATCAGAAGAATAAATCAGACCATTGATCTTCAGCAAACCAGAGAGGAAGTTTATAACAAAGCATTGCAGAAGCAGGACAACATTAAAAAGCTTTTTGATAGAAGAACCAAGGCCAACAATTTCAATATTGGGGACAAATTTTTAAAGTGGGACTCAAGGAGGGAAGACAAGAGAAAGCATGGAAAATTTGACAACTTATGGCTTGGCCCTTACTCTATCCATTCAGCTGCTGGTAATAATGCCTATTTCTTGCAAGAGTTGAATGGAGCAGAATTGTTTGGGGGTCTTGTCAATGGAAGGATGCTTAAGCATTACTTCTCTTGATCCATGTTATGTTCTGAAAGCCTTGTTATCTTTTTTCTCATTATAAATACTTCACCCATCATTGCATTCAAAGTTATAAAAACCGAAAATACAAAAACAATGAAAGAAAGAAAAGAGGGCAGATTATGAAAACAAGAAAGGTACAGCCCCATACCAAAAAGAGAAACAAATCTAAAAGTGTGAAAGCTCAAATGCCACTCCTAAAGAACACACTTCTAGTTAGTCAAACAGCTTAATCTTGACTAACTAGTTTTAAATTTTCTGCTGATAGGGTAGTGAATTCGATTTGCCAAACTGTTTAATTTTGGCTTATCAGTAGGTAGATTAGGCTAGAAATTAAAGGTTAAAACAAGCTCAAAACTTGAACCTGAGTTTCCAAGCAAGAAATGACTCACATATGTTTTAAATTTCTGAGTCAAAACAAGATAAACTGGTTCTAAACAGCTCAAAATCTGAACCAGAGCACAAGCAAAGAACAACTCAAACAAAAGTTAAAACAGAGCTGTAAATAAAAAAATGAAGGAAATGCTTTGAAATTTCAGATCCTAAGCCTTCCATTTTGATTTAATTTTTTGCAAAATAATATCTATGTGCAGCTTGTTGTTTTATGCCATAGATCAACAACAAGTTAGACTGTTCAATCCTGACTTGTATGCTTTTAAATTTCCATTTTAGAAATTAGTGAATAAAATCTGTTGGATAGTTTAATCCCAACAGATAGTAGATTAGCTAGAGAATCATATGGGCTCATCTGTTTAATCTGAGTCCGTGTAGAAATAAGGAGTAGAAATAGATTAGTTTTCCTGCTTTCAAAAGAATAAAATGTTGTAAAATATTTTGCCAATCCAAGTGCACTCTAATGAGGAAAAAATGATAGATCTGTAGGATTGGGTAGGTAGAAAGCTTGTTGATGAAAGATCCATTGTTTTTATGGCTGCTAATATGTTTTCAGAGAAAAAGAAGATCATTCAAGGAAATAAAGGCAACCCAATGGATGAGGCACTGATTAGCCTCCCAGAGAATGCAAGTCCGAAGTTCTTGATGCCTTCAAGAAGGCACCATCCCCAAGTGGAGCCACTGTTAGCCACCTATAAAATTTGATTATACCAATAGGTGGCTAAATAATGTTTGGAGCCTTCAAGGAACAAATTTTATTGCAAAAAGGTGTTATCTCTTGAAGACTCTAGAAGGCCTCATGCCTCTGTCCAAAATATTCCCTACTGTGCCCGTTTTACACTTTGGAATCCTTTTGATTTCATGAGAAGAAACTGCTGCAAAATCACCTTTTTTCCCTTTCCTCACTTGAAAAACTAACCTCCTTTTTTCTCCCCTTTTCCTCCATAAAAATCTTCTGTTTTCATGATTCCCCTTCTTCCATTCATGAAAATCATTTTTTACCTAGTTTAAAACTCATTTTGAACTATATCGAAACCCCCAAAATCCATTTAAACATCTTTAAAATGTCCTAAAAAAAAAAAAAAAGTATTTTGACTATGGGTCTAAGCCCCTTTAGGTTAAATCCAAGCCATTTCCCCTCCATGTGCACCAGCGCTAGAACCAAGTGCTAAGGTCCTAAGCGCTTATCGCGTCGGAGAAACTCATGGAGCGCATTTGTTTGTGCTTTAAACAAAAACCCTGATGTCGATTAGCCCTATATATTATAGCCCCCGATCATATTGCATTCCATATAGACCAAGGCCCTGCAGTCTGGCGCCTATCCACTTCGTATATATAAAACCATCCCAACGCATAAAACCTTTGTTTTTATTAATATTTTGGGTTTTTGAAGGGTTTGAAAAGGTTTCTGCCAGTGCAAAGCTTAAATCTCTCCCCACCGTCGATCTGATCTGCAGATCGATGGCCCATAAATAAATCACCCCAGTGGTCCCCACGGTCAATCACTGTACAAAACCGGGGCAGTTTTTATTGCACCGCCTTTGAAAGGAAAGTTGTATTCCTCGTTTGGAAGAGATCAATGCCACAGGCCGACACGTGGCCTTGAGCGGTTTGGAGATACCACCCTCATCACACATTAAAATTTGACTGTGGGCTCAGCGCGATATTGACGTGCGCCGTCTGATATGAGGCCAGCTCACCGGACAGTAATCGCACTCAAAAGAAGCTCGGGGGATAAACTAAGGTATGACACATTTCTCAAAACATCTCCGCCGTCGATCTGATCTGCAGATCGACGACCCACAATCAGTCGCCATGGTCCCCACGGCCATGACAACAGTCAGCGGTCCCACAGAACCAGTGGTCCCAACGCCTAGTCAGCATCCACGCGGCAGCAGCGGATTGGAGCGGGTCTTGTTTGGTTGCTCGCATAGTCATGAAAGTTGGACCCGATAATATTTGTAAGGCGGATTTCATAAAAATTTCGGGTCACACTTGAGCCGATGTCAGCAGGCCCCAAAACGGACCTGATAAGTTTCATAAGGCGGATTTCATAA
This sequence comes from Pinus albicaulis, assembly GCA_034641835.2. NCBI lineage: Eukaryota > Viridiplantae > Streptophyta > Pinopsida > Pinales > Pinaceae > Pinus > Pinus albicaulis. The sequence goes on along the minus strand of JAXQQM020073317.1, from coordinate 47,489 downwards.
AAATTTTGGGTCACAAACACCCTTACGTCAGAAAACACCTTTTGTGACCCGAAATGATTATGTAGCTTGGTTTTATCAAAGTTTTGAAGTCTAGGTATGTTATTTGATAAAGGGTGATTATATGGTTTTTTCATTATATACTGAAGAAATGCCGAAGGCTAGGGTTTAATTCTCGTGCCTTCAATTCTTTAAAAAAGAAAGCCATCCATGGGTTCAAATTTCCGCGCCTTGTCAATACTCCAAAGGCACTGATGCCTCACGATCCCTGCTTAGCACTACACACCAACAGAGCACAGTAAATGAATCAAAATCAAAGAGTATCAGTGTCGAAGACAGAACGCACCGGAATGGAAGATTGAAGACAGATCTGTGGGGATTACGACTAAGATTGATTATCAAAAGTCTAATCCCCCAAATTAAGACACAGTTAAAAGAAAATCGTAAGTGTTTATCAGACAGAAGGCCTCCACTACCACATCTGAGGCAAATCGATTCTTCCCAGCTACCACAGTGCCACCTGTGCCTCAAAGCATTCAAACAGAGGATGAAATTATTGTTCAAGATCAGATATTTGCCTCAGCGTGACCAAAGAGTTAATTCTGCAAATAAACTTAATGAAAAAATATCAGCAGAGTTATTTTAACACAACACAGAGCCTCAAAAGTCAATAAGAGCTCCCACCAAGCTTAATCTTAAATGAAATAACATTCATACAAACAGAACACCTGTAAACTTCTTCATCGAGCCCCCCAAGGGCCAAGAAGCCATTAAGTCTGTATTAATTGTCTTTGGAGATCTTTTATCAGATCTCACCTTCTCATTCTTCTATAAATACTACTGGGGAAGATGAGAGAGGGGTTGGTTGAGTTGGTTGTTGAACTTTGAAATTTAATTAGGCTTGAGACTTCTACTTGTAAATAGTGTTCACTGGCTCTTGGAGCTCTACTTGTGATAGAGAAGTTAGTTTGGGAAGTGTAGATGATTGCTAAACTAAAGCATTGGACTTAAAGCTGTAACTAGTTTGGAGCATCAATACAAGCTGATTTATGGGATCCTAGTCTATGTCGACGGTGATGTTATTTATTATCAGATATCATTACCCTTCTCTGACTGCAAATCTTTATCTATATGTTTTCTTCCAATTCGTGTTATTTAGGAATGATTTAATTCAGTTCAAGTAGTAGGAATGATAGCGTTCCCTCGTCCTCCTGTTTAGCTAAATATTATTCCTGAATGGTATTTTCAGTTTATGTTAAGTAGAGATGAACTAAGGAAGATATGGTGTGCCCTGGTCCTAGTTTTATCCCCAAAGACTGTCTGAATGTTTCCCTTGGAATGTGTTAAAAGCTGGCTAGTTTGAAAGTACTTACCAGATCTTAGGCCATTCTTTGTTATCTTTTTGTTTGTCTTGAAAGTTACCAAGTAGAGCAGAGCTAGGAGAGGATTTGTGGTGAGCCCGACCCGCTAGTTTCTCCCCAATAGTTGTCTTCAAGTTTCCCTTTGTTTTAAAATGTTTTCTATTGAAAGTGCATCAAAAGCAGGCTAGTTTAGAAGTACTTACCTGATCTTAGATTAATTTTATGTCTTTCTTAAATGTATGTCAAAAGCAGGCTATTTTAGAAGTACTTACCTGATCTTGGGCTACTCTGTGTTCTTCATCTGTTTAATTCCCCTTCTTGTTGTATCATTTCATTCCATAAATCAAACTTTAAAGAGATCCTTAGACATAGATGACTTGCCCCATGGACCACTCTTGCCCCTTGTTGTTTCAATTAAAACCTATTGTGACTCCATAGCCCAATGGACTAAAACCTATAATTATCTATCTTTTTGGCCAAAGCTTGTTCTATTTGCTTGCAACTTCACACCTTTGAAACTCTTTGCATTTAGAACTTTCTGTTCAAACAATATTCATGCTCAACCATCCAAAAACAAAAAAAACCCTCGGCCTTCATAACTATCCTAATATCATTACCCAAAACTTCAAATACAAATCCATCTTTGCACTTATTACAGAGATCCCTCTCTGGATTCAGGAGGGCTAGATCCTAGAATCCAAAAGTGGTTGAAACGATGTTCTCCCTACAGTTGGACTTTTTCCAATCTTGCTGATTACAGGGTGCCAACACTTTGCAAAACCAAGCTGTCTCAAATGGCCTTTGGAATGTTTTTCTCAAGCACACACCTCTGTCCTCCTTGTCAGTCACTGTTTGACCAAGAAAAACTGCTTCAAATGTTTTGTGAAATGGTTCCCCAAAACCAACTTTGTGCTTTTTATAAATCACTGTTTTGTCCTCTTTTGTGCCAAACAACAAGTTTTTGTCAAATGAAGAGCAACAGTCAATTGATTACTGTGCTTGGGAAAGGTAATTTGAAAAGAGGTATTAGTGGAATTTTGTAGAACAAATATCTCCTTGTGTTTTGATAGAAGCAAATCAACCTTGTATTTAGACAAAAACAAAACACCCTTCCTCAAACAGTGCTTCTTCTGATGTTCATTGGTTTCTATACAAAGGTAAGCCAAACACCTTCAGCTGATTTGAAAGCTTTTATAGCATATCCTGCTTTATGGAACAATGGAAGGCATGCACTGGGTTTTCTTTTTACCATACAGAGAGGTCACTTTTTGAAGTGACAAAGCATTCACACATGATCACTATTTTCTCTTTACAAAACTGTTTCACCTTAGGATCACTGTTTCTCTTTACAAACACTGTTTTCACCTTAGATTTGCAGACAGAGGTTAACTCTGTTTTATCTGTGGGCTATGAATATTCTTTAAAAGCAGTAAGGGTCTTTTTAGATGGTTTTAAAGCATCCACCTATCACTGTAAAGGAGTGTGATAGTCATAGCAACAAAAGAAACTCTAGGTTCGTTCAAAAACACTGCCCTCTAACCATTGTCTCCCTCTTATGCTTTTTATATGACAAACTGCGTTTTCAAAACCACTGTTTAAAACACTGTTTAAACTGAGTTGAGAACCCCTAAGCACAAGAAAGGTTTCTCCATCTTGACAGAGAATTTGTCTCCTTATCACTAACTTATCTCACAGTTTTTATATGATGAAAAGGTTTTTAGAACACTACTTCTTTCTCACAGAAAAACACAACAAACACCCCTTTACTTTTTAAATTAGCCAAGAGGAGAAGTGGAATACCTTGAAAAAATGCTTAGAAACCTTGTTTGATCGATTGGGCAGCTTCAAAGGTGTTTTTGGAGGTGTTATAAGGTGCAGCACGTCTGTTAGAAAGAACGCCGCGCATTGGACAAGGTGTTGGGTCGGCCTTTGGGCAGTGATGACCGGCGCTACAGGCGCGCTGTGCAGTAGTGTAAGGCTTGTGTAAATTTCCGTCTGAACACACCGCGTGCTTTTCCAGGCGCACCACGCAGTCTTAAGCCTCCAAAGACTCTGCAAATTTGCTTGAAATCCTTCTTTTCTCCAATGGGCGGCTAAGAGGGTGTTTTTGAATGCTTGCTTATGTTTTTTGAACCTTGCAATGAGACTTGACAACGGTACTTTATCCTCTTAAAGTTGAAACCCTTTGAACTTAACTTGTGAGGGTTTAAAAAGCTTTTTGAAAGAGCTCTTGGTTTGTAAAACAAAACATGAAGCACTACTTTGTCATTTTATCATTTTTAAAACATCACACAATCCAATATTTCGGCCAGGACTCTTTAAAGTGCTGTGGATGACATTTTTTGAAGATCTTCATACATATGACCCCTTTTCAAAGTGAAAAAGCCATTTTGAAAGCCAAAATCTCTCTCAGTGTTTTTTTCTCATTAAGGCAATACCCTTTTCACTGTTTGCCTATTTCTGTCCCTTTAAAGGAAAAACTCTGCTCAAACCATGTTGATGATTATAGATGCATGCTCTGCATGATATTCCTCTTTGACTATGGTTGAAACTCAGTTTCATTCACCTAGGTTTTATCACCATCTGTTTATCAAAATGAAACTCCTTTAAAAACCTCTCCTACAATCAAATGCAACAACAAGGTATTTTACCTATTTTCATAAGGTACAAGCCTTTGTTTGTGACAGTGGCATGCTTCAATTGCTTTGAGTGTTGTTCCTGAAGTTAAAACACTTGTCATATCCTTTTATACATAATGTCTCTGTGTTGTTTATTTGCGAGGTCCTTTTGAGAAACAAGGCTTAGGTCACCTTCTTATCCATTTTGAAGAGTTCTCAAAAAAGATCTTCATGAACATGAAGAGCAAACCTTCTTTGAATTTCAACATCACTCTTTGGCCTATGTCTAACCCAGCTTTTCAACTTAAAAACCTTGAATGGATTTTTACTAATTTCAACCCTGTCTTTAAAGGAAAACACTAGCTAGATTTCATGCCTGTTGATCAAGGAGGAAATTTCTGGAGACTTTTAATGAAATCACATACCTCAGCAGGACTTGTTCATTTTGGCTTCAGATTTTCTTTGAAGGAAAACTCTGATAGCAGAAAAATCAAACCTCTTGGATTATCATAGTACCACTGCTTTCCTTCTGTTTTGAACACCATTTTTTTATCCATAAGCCTTCAGTTGCTTTCCCACTGCACTTAAAACCCTGCCTCTGTTCCTGGCCCTCTACTTATTTGATGAAGGAGGCCTTTATCACAGTGCCAAACCCTCTGCTTGTAAAATGAAGGAGGTTTTCTTAGTCTTTCAATCCTCTGCTCATGTATGGAGGAGGTTTTCTCAGTCTTTCAACCCTCTGCTCATGTATGGAGGAGGTTTTCTCAGTGATGCCATTTCATCAGTTTTTCAAACATCGTTATCTTTCCTTTCATTGCCTATTCATACTTAAGAAAATGAAAATGAAAAAATCAAAAAATATGCCATGAAGGGCATCTCTATAAGACATGTAATTCTGCTTTTCAAATACCTTTGTGCATCTTTAGACAATCAGAGGTAGCCTGGCTAGTATTTGCAGAGAATTTCTTGTCATTTATAATTCACTAACCTTTGACTGTGTTTGCAGGAGCTTAATTAAATAACTCTCTGTCCAGTATTTCCATCCCAGGCTCAAAACCACATGAGAAGAAAATGTCTTCTCATGTTGAATTTAATAATGTCTTCTGGAACACTAGTATACTTTTGCTCTTTGAAAGAGACTTTGACACACTGTAAGTCTACCTAACATCATTTTAACATGTGGCATATGTATTGCTAATACATCAAGGCTTATTAGTGGCGCGACCTAAGGGTATAATCAAGCTTTATTTGCAGAAATAGGAAGGTTATCTAGGACTGGTTGATATTAGACAGAGGTTCTTTAGCTTTAGGATAGTTTTCCAAGGGAGAAATGCCTAATGCGCCACTACCTAACTTAGGGGAGACTTATTGGACAGATTTGGATTACTCTCTTTGATGCTGATGGACAAGCTAGTATGGCTGAGGCTAGATAGGGCTTGAAAATGAGGTTTTATCTCGTCATGGGCTGATTGAAAAGGTTAGGAGGGAAAAAATGTTTATGGGTGTTTTCCAGCTGGCAAATTTGACAAATTTTGAGATCAGTTGCTAGAAAACTTGGCTTTAACAACTAGTCATCATCAACAGGTGAAAGATACTGATGACTAACAGTGGCTCCATTTGGGGAGGGCAGCTCCTTTTCAGGAGGTGTTCAGAATTTCAGATCTCGGTTCTCTGAAGACCAGTGCCTTTATCCATTGGCGCAAATTTCTTTCTTCCTTGATGCTATTTCTGAAAATTGATAGCATGATTAGCATCAATGAAATTTCTACCTACCCCACTATATTTTCTAATTTTTTTTTTTTCTTTTGGTGCATTTGGACTAGCAATCCTTTGACATAGTATTTTTGAAAAATGACACTATCTAGTTCTACACTTATATCTAACGGGAGTTTAGATTAAGTTGATGAACTCCTTTGTTTCTCTACCTATGGTAGATCTACTATCAAGGTTAAGCTGTTTGACAAGATTTTATTCTCTAATCTAAAACATGAAATTGAAAAATGATCAAATCAAGATTAGACAGTTTGATTTGTCATGTACTTGTGGCATGAAAGACAAGCTGCACACAAATATTATTTTGCATAAAATGAAATCTAGAAAAGCAAGGCTAGGATAAACAATTTGTTTTTCATCCCTTCTTTCCTCTTTGGTTCTGTTTTGAGCATGTGGAACCAGTGTCTTTTCCTAATCTACTCTTTTTCATAAGTCAATCTTACACAATGTTGACCATCTTTTCCACTCAATAAATTATCAGCAAATAAATTTAAAACATGTTCAATTATGATTAGGCTAGATAATTGAACAAGACATTTGAGCACTAGTATTAGCATTTAGACTTGCATGCTTTTTGAATGACTATTTTTTGGAACATGGGGCTTTCTTTCTATTTTTCAAACCGCCCTCTTTTTCTATTTTTCTATTGTTTTTGAATTTTATATTTTTGATTTATTTTTCAAACAATGGTATATACAATGATTGAAAAAGTTTTGACTCAGAAATCTTGGAAATGGAAAAACTTAAGCATATTATCCTCATAAGGATCTTCTACCACTCTTGGTCCACTCAGCTCTTGAAAAGAAAAAAATGGAAAATTTTCTCTTTCAAGCATGACATAAGGATTCATGCATGAATCTCTAAACAACCCTGTATCTTCCCGCTGCACCTCCTTATACCTCTGATTTCCACTCCTTCTTTTGTTGTATATATTTTTCAAATAATGTAGATATTCTTTGTCATTTTTGAAGTATATGATGACATCATCAAGGTACATCAAAATGCAGAAATTTAGGACCGAAAACATGGCTTTTAGGAGCATATTTTTGATATCCGGTGGTTTTGAAAATATGGGTTTGAAAATGGGACTACTTCCAGCGTATTTGAAAAATTATTTGAGCTATTGGCTTTGTAAAGGAATCATTTGGCTATAACCTGAAACATCATCTTGCAAAGATATATGATTAAAAGCACTTATCATTGGTATATCAAGGTTTTGGGCAGGAAGGATACATTTTTTTTCACAAGGGTGTGTATTAGTGTTTCTAAAATCAAAACAGATCCTATGACCAGCTATTTTATCTTTGACTATTACTGTTTGGGTCATATTTTTGTATTTTCTTTTGTCGAAGTTGTTTCTAGGAGTGATGGGAGTGGCATAGTGTTTCTCACTGTTTTCTCTATATGAAGTGGTATTTTGAACAAGATTGCAATTTCTATTAGTTCTAAGTCTTTGGTGGAGTGACAAAATGTTAGCCAATTCAAGTAACTCAGGTATATTTGGACTTCAGTCGTCATATCCTTTCATAAGAGAATTATCCGACATTTTTTCTAGATTTTGAGTTGTTATGGCTATAGTCAAGGCTTCTTTTGAAAGGGTAGAGTTAAGTGATGGTGAATCCTTAAGGTATGGTAAGAACATTAAACTTCCCTGCCCCTGAGTTCTAAAGAGGTTTATGATATGCAAGTCTTCTAATGCCTCTGTTCTGAAAAAATTTCCTGATGTTACTGCTAATGTTTGCCTAAGGTTTGAGCAATTTTCCTGATAGTACATAATGGTTTGTGCTTCTTGCTCTATCCCTGTTTCAAAAGGAACAAACTCTCTTTCCTCAAGACACAGCTGCTTATGATCATGATAATTTTGAGTGTCTAGTTCATCATAGAGAACTTGGGGCAGCTGATGTGGTGTGTCTAAGTTTGTTTCAAATCCTTCTGATTGTTCTTCAATGTCCTCATCAGTGTGCAAAATGAAAGAGTTTAGATCAGAATGCAAGGAGTACATCGGGATGTTATCTGGCTTTTCTTGGCTACTGATCATATATTTCATGTGTGACTCTCGATAGAGTATTCTAGTTTGGTCAAACACATGAATAGTGGCGTAGGACATATCAAGTTGAATATTCCCTTGAAGCTTAGCTCCCCAAGATCTGGATAAAAGCATTCCATACTTGGGAGGGATGTCTGCTACCACTATATCCATGATCAGGTGTTTTGCAGGTACTTGGGCCAAAATGAAACAAAGATCTTTGATCAAGCCTAAACATTTGACTCTACTTGAATCAAATGAATATAAGTCTTTATATGGTCTTGTGATTTTTTTATAAATATGTTGACGGAAGAAGATTCAAGTGGAGATTAGGATCTCCTAATAGAGCGAAGCAAATGCGTAAATGGTGCACTCGGCAATGCAAAGTGCACCATCTACAACATTTGCTTCGCTCTATTACGGAGATCCTAACTTCATTTGAATCTTTCTCCTGTCAACATATTTATCGTGAAAATAATGACATGGCAGATCGAGCTTCTAAGAGGGGGATCCAGCAGGTTGTGGGCTTATGGAGGATCAGAGAACATCTTGGTGGCGATATCTCTGATTACTTTCATCAATCCTTATTTGAATGAGGGGCTCCTGCGTTTTCCTCTGCAGACATGACACCATTTTTACCTACAAGATGCAACATTCATTTTGCTTGCTGTGGGCCGATATGGTATATATGGCTTGTGTTTGATATAGTTTACGGGCTGCCCACTCCTGTAGAACGCTTTCACAGTATTAGATGTTGAAGACTGTTAAATTCGCTGGTATCTTTTTCGGATTTCTCAATTGAAGGGCTTCAACAACGGGCAGAGTTCATGTTTTAATTGATATAACAGAGTTTCTTGCTCCCCTGGGCGGTGCTCCATAACAGAGCTCAATAGCGGGCATGGTTCATGTTTTAATTGATATAACAGAGTTTCTTGAAGACTGTTAAATTCGCTGGTATCTTTTTTGGATTTCTCAAATGAAGGGCTTCAACAGCGGGCAGAGTTCATGTTTTAATTGATATAACAGAGTTTCTTGCTCCCATACAGATCGTGGAATTAAATTTGCTGGCAGACTCCGTTTTGGCCCGGGTGAATGACTATTCTATGTCCGGTTTTCTTTTGAGTGGTTGAAATTTGTTTCTTGGCAGTGGAACTTGTTGGGCTGAGTAGAGCAGTATCCTTGCTAAGTTTTGAATTGATAGTTCTCAAAAGGGACTTATTGACTGTTTTAGTTTATTGAACAGCTTGTAAAAGCTTGATATCTGCACAGGCTATATTAGACTAAGTATAAGATAGTCCGCTATATTGAGCTATATTAGCTTGATATCTTGGTTTATTTGATCAGCTTGTATAAGATAAGCTTTGAATTGCATAAGAGAACATGTTGGGCCTAGGTTAACGACTTTTGCCTTGAACTTTTGAGAGTTTGTTTTTTACGAACACATATCTATGTGTTTCTCATTGTAATTTTGTACACATCTCGTAATAAAGTGCAGCACCTAGAAAAAGTTTTCTTACGATTTCTAGGCCTAATCTTAATGCAATAGCCGGCATGAGATTATGCGAGGCCCTGGCGTCTAGCATGGCATTGTGAAGGATTTGGTCATGGATATTCAAACTGATGTAAAAGGGAGGAGTGGTTCCTTCTTGGAATTTCCCTTCTATTTTTGGACCAAACAACACTTCAGGAGTGTCATCAGCTAGATTAAGGGTGTTGGCATCATTTCCTATATTCAGGACCTTTAACACTTGAGACTTATAAGAGCTTTGGGCAATAAGTTCAGTGAGGGGCATGGTAATCTTTATTTTGGCGATTTCTCCCTCAAAACTGAAAGGTGCTTGTAGTTTAGATAGGTTTGCTTCAATTTTTTTAGCCATGAATTTCTCTATGTTCTGAGTTTGCTAACTTTGTTTCGGGATTTTGTTTGACACAACCATCTCAGGAATCTTTGTGGAGGTACTAGGAGTATCTGAGCCAAGACTTGTTTGAATAACTTTATCTTTGTTCTGGTCAGTTCTCCTGATCATGATTTTGTTGCTATCCACTGCTTTTTTAAGGATGGTATCAGGGGTTCTAGCAGTGTCTGAGTTACCTTTCTTTGAGTTGTCTTGGTTTTTTCTGCTTCTAAGGTCATACTTCCTGTGAGATTCTACTATGGCATTCTGAAAATCTATGGCAGGATCTTCAGGATCTTCATAGTTGGTTTCATCTTGATTTGGAGAGAAGAATGCTTGTTCTTCTTCTGTGAGGTAAACCTCACTCTCGTTATCGGAACCTATGAGGTTCAAATGATTTTCATCAATGGGTTTTGTATCCCTATCATATTCTTCCACATAATTTTCATTAAAGGGTGGCCTAATTTGTTGGTCATTTTCCCTTGGTTTGCTTTGAGGTCGTTCCCTCCTAAAATTTTGGTTTCCGTTTCTATTTGGAGGGCTTGGCTGGATGTCCCTAAAAGGGGTCTTTTCACTAATCTTTTCCCACATTTTGGCCATGGACCTAACCAAGTCATTTATTTTAAGATCTAAGGAAGGGGCTGAAGTGGAGAACTCATCCTGGTATGTGACTTTCCTTTCTGATCTAGTCCTAGCTCTTTTTTCTGCTAAGTTGGCTTCTGCACTTATTGCCACTTTTTGCATTTCCTCTAAGGTAGGGGGTCCTTGTCTCATAGTTGATAAGTCATGTCAGGGTCAAAGCCTTCGGGGAAATTTTCCAAGGCTGAGCCAAGTGGAGGTTTGAAGTGAGGTGGGAGGGTGTTATACACACTGTTGAACCTAGTGGAGTATCCCTGGACACTTTCCCCATTTTCCCATTTTAGATTATTATACTCTGACAAGATTTGAATGGGGTTCTTTCAGATTTCCCACTTGTTTATGAAGGTTTGGCAGAGTTCTAGGAGATCGTGGATGTTGTTTGGAGTTAAGCTCTTAAACCATTTTTTGGGTTATCTTCCCAGGCTTTGGGCGAACATCCTCATTCTGATAGTCTCATCTTCTATTTCCATGTATTCAAAGTCATCGCTAATCCTATCTACATGTTGTTGAGATGTGGTAGTCTCAACTCTGGTATGGGATTTTGGATTGATAGTCATTTTGTAAGGGGGCCAAAGGTTGTGGCAACACCAAGGGTGCATACTAGGCTGCCATGGCAAGAGCTAATGGATGATGTACAAAATGAGGGCTTGTAGGATGAGCTGAGGTGGTTTGAACAGTACTGGTTTGGATGGGTGTGGTGGATGTACTTGGGATAGTGATCTGATTATGAGGAGATCTAGGGTGGTAGGAGCCAAAGTGATGGAGAAGTTGAAAGTCTAGAGGTGTAGTAGGCGAGGCTTCTCTACTAGGACTCTTTGGTAGATCTAGGGGCTCAATATCGTCAAAGTTTACCTTACTTTGTGACTTGCTTCTAAAAAGGGTTTTTGCTGATTTTAAGTCAAAGGGTGAATCTTGCAAGGCTGTGAGGTGTTCAGGTACTGATCTTTCTTTATGGATGGACCTATCAGTAGCTAAATTTCCAGTTTCGGAAGCTTGCCACAGAATCTTCTCTGGGTCATCTACTATGATAGGGGGATTTGGGTCTGGATCAGATCTGGTGTTGATTCTTCGTGAAGCCAGATTTCGAAACTAGAGTTTAGAGAGGATGGTATTTTTTATTGTTTCGGATGGATGGCCTCTCTAGCAGTTTAATAATGTGAAGGATGGTCAAACAAAAAGATGGACTAGTGGAGTTTCCAGGTGGATTTCTTTGACAACTATGGTTCACCACCAACACTATCAGAGATGCTTTCGGGAAAAAGTTTTATAGAAAAATTTGAGATGAAAACTTGCAAAGAAGAGTGATTCACTTGGTTTCAACAGTTTTCTAGGTTGTATGGACAAGCTAATGGTTCTTTTTGGCGAGAAGATTTTTTCTTATCTCTTATGTTTAGGTGAAGTCTTCTGAATCGCTAAGTTATACTTATTTTGTCACTGATTACAGAGTTTTCACCATAAGTTTTAAGTTTTGGAAAGGACGAGTCAACAGAAAAGGTATGGTTTATGAATTTATTTATTTTTTTATGGAGGTTTTAGGCCTATTGGAGGCTAGTGGAGTCGCCAGGTGAAACTTGGTTGTTTTTGTAAAGATGTAGCTATGGTCCACCACCAGTAACTAGGGAAAAGCCAATCTGGGAATGTTTTGGGGCTTTTTGAGTTTTATGTGTAGCCTATGGTTTATTAGAGTATTCTAAACCTGTTTCATCACTTTGCTAGGGTGGTGAAAACAAAAAGAGTTTAATCTAAATGATTCTATGGACTGCTTGCCTGTTTAAATGTTTAAAGACTAATGAATCTACAAGATTTTGCTAGATTGTTATGTACTCAGTTGGTCCCACTGTGATTGCCATTATGTTAGTGAGCGGTGGGATAAGTCAATCAGGTAGTATTCTTAAGGCTGCTAGAAAGCTTTAGGGAATCTAATTTTGTTTATCACTCAGAGTCCCACCGTGATCACCATTATGTTAGAGTCCCGTGATTTGGCTGATTGGCAAGCCAAATGACAGTGTAACATCAAAGCAATCTTTGGAGCCCAAGGACCTAGCCTTCCTAGACTTAGAGAGGGCTCTCTCTATCTGTATAAGGGATATCTGTGTTTTTTCTTATTGTGTTATGATTTTAGGCTAGTTATGAAGTAGGTTTTTGGTTTTTAGGTTGTGAGGGATGAACTGATCAAGGAAATAAGATAGGTAAAGAGATGTCAGATCAACTGGGCTGTGGGGTTGAAAAGGTTAAGAGAGCTTTCAGATGGTGATACAAGGTTGTTGAAGGGCTGATTTGATTCGAGGTAAAATGGATCTTTGGGCAAAATGGAGTGAGACGGACACTAAATTTGTGAATAACAAAGGATTTCAAGCATTAATAGTTTAATAGCTGACATAAACATGGCAGGGCTAACCATTAATCATGAGAAATGTAACTATAAACTGATCAATGCGTAGAAATAAACATTCAAGCCATGCATAGAGATATATGACTCTCTAACTTTAGGAAATAGCTATCAGACTTAGGGAAATACATTTAAGAGAGACAAACAACTCAAATCACTATGTAGGAATGCGTAAACATAGTACTTCAAGCTATTGCAGATTTTGAAAACAAGATTGCATAGTTTTAGGCAAAGGGAAAGATCAGTACAAGACCTCCTTGGTTCAGCAAATGAAAATCTAATCAATCAAAGAGAGGTTTCGTAGGTGGAGCTATGGCTAGCCAAGAGTAAGCAGGGCATACCGTGAATCATAATTAGCATGCATAAAACCATAAATTAAACAAGAAAACAATATTCTTGAGTTATTAAAGAGCAATCAAGGATTATTTAATGCGACTAAGAATGAAGAAAACATGGAAGCTATAAAGAAACAAGAAATTTGAGGTTCCTCCAAGGGCATGTCTCAAATATATTCTCTACTGTCTTATAGCAAGCAAGAACATGGATTTATGAATGAAAACTAGGAAACAAAATAGAGAGAGAGACACTATACCATTCTACCAAGTCATGGAATCCAACAACAATCCTCTTTCATCATCCAAGAACATCCAAGAAACTATCCAAAAGAATGAGACAAGTGTTTCTTCCAAAGCTTATATGACCATATATTGCTTCTCTTTGTCAGGTTCAACCTCCTTTACAATGAAAGCCTTTGAAATATATAGGCCAAGGTGAGGAAAACCTCTTAGTTCAACTTGCAATCTCATTGGCCTATCCAAAATATCTGATTTTGTCCTTGAGGCTTAGCAAAGCCCAAGGCACAAAATATCTAATAAAATATCTCAAAAATGCTAAAAAATGGAAAATAAATTGACTTTTCCTAACTAACCATGCACAAAAATAGCTAAACGCACATGATGAAAAGTCACTTTTGAAAAGTGTATTTTTTACAAAAATACTCAAGAAATACATCAACAGAAAGTCCCCTAACTTGCTGGGAACTTTTGGAGGCCTTCCCGATGTCAAAACGAGGCCCGTGATGCCTCGTTGGAAAGATCTGAGTGTCTAATTTCTGAAAATGTTTATTTTTCTCCAGAATGACCACTATAAGTCCTCCAAAAATGGGCCTGTGTGTAAAAACCCAAAAAATAAGCCTTGCTGATAAACGGGGCAGAGTGTAGAAAAAACGAGTGTTTTTCGCCATTATGGGAGAGAAAATTATCTTCAATTGATCTAAAAATTGCTGATTATATGCCCCTAAAAATATGGCATCCAATGATATAATTTTCATCCTTTGAGGATGCCCCAAACTGAAATGGCGATTCCCATGAGTTTTAGCCAAAAACCCAAAAATGACAAAAAACCAAAATTTGTCGAATTTCACACAAATTTGGCGAGCATGGCCCTCAAGGGTTTTCAGAAACATTTTGTGAAGCTGAGGCCAAAATTTGGAGCTTTGAGGTGTCTTTCCTAAATTTTTGTGCTGAGCGCTTCCCTTTAGCCTCCTTGAGTTTTTCCTGAGTGGCCTTCAATTTCCGCTGGGCAAACTGATTGAGCTTTTTATAATGCCCAGTCATCCTCTGTTGAAGGTCCAGGTCTCTATTTGTGTTCTCCAATTTTTTCTCCAAGTGATCATTAACTCTCTCAATCCATGCTTCCCGATTGTTCTCTATCTCTTGTTCGAACAATGTAGTGAGAGGGGTAGATTGGAGAAGGGCATCTTCTTCTTCCTTTTGTTTCTCAAGGGCCTTTTTGAGACCCATGGTTCTTGGCCTCTTTCGCCTGGGTTGATCTTCATCTTCGCTCTTATCGAAATCACCCATGAGTTCTTCCAATCTCACTTGTGCTTTGGAGGCCTCCTTTTTGCATTTGATGGCCCGTGTCTCATATACCACCATATGGACACTCATTTGTTTGTTTTGAATTTGAAAAAAGTGATTGAAATTTCTAGCCCTCTCAAGATCAGTCCTCAAAGCATCAATTTGGTTTTCTCTATTGATCAAGATATTTTCTAGGATCCGGACTTCATTGTCACTATCATCACTTTGGATTTGGATGATGTCGAATTCCCTTTCCTTTTCATAACTACTTTCTTCTTTCTCCTTTGCTTTGCTTTGGGTGGCTCTTTTAGTCTTCCTCCTCTTGGGAAATTCGAAAATGGGCTTCTTGGGCAATTTTCCCTTACTTCAGAGGGCCCTAGTCACATTTGGAGTTACAATTCTAGGCACACTCTTCCTTGATGTCTGGGGCTTGGCCACTTTCAGAGAATAAAGCATCGCCCTTTTCCTAGGATAGGTAGCTAGCACGTGCTCCATTAGCTCTTTATCCTTGCTACTTTGCTCATCATTCTCGCCACTGTCTTGGATTTATTCATGGATGCCTTGGATGTCCTTTTTCTTTTCCTTTTGAGGGTTTTCCTCCTCACTGTGTTGCACCTGTTTATCATGCTGCCCTTCTTCTTCATAAGGTTGTTGTTCCTTTTTATGAGGCTGCTGTTCATTTTTATGAGGCTGTTGTTCATCATTATTTGGTTGCCTCTATTCATCATCACGTGGCTGCCTCTGTTCATCATCCTGTGGCTACTTCTGTTCATGAGGATGCTCACCCTCATTGTGTTGCAGTCGTTCATCATCATGCTGCTGTTCTGCCTCACTGTATTCTTCTACCCCTTGCTGCCATGTTTCACTATGATGCTGCTCACCATAATCTTCCTCATCAACCCCTTGCTGCCCTATTTCATCATGCTGCTACCCATCATCACTTTCCTCTTCCTGCTCATGCTCTTCTTCCTCATCATGCTCTTTTTTTTGTTCAATGGGAAATTTGAGCTTCTTGGGAATAGCTTTGCTTGAAGAAGGCAAAGTTTGGTGAGTGGAAGGTGAGCGAGATGTATGAAATGAAGGGACAGTGGCGAAATCCAGATGTGTGATGAAAGTATCCCAAGAGACTTCCTTCTTCTCGAGCTGATGAAGAATGATAACCTTGATGAGGGAGTGATCGAAGAGGCAAGTTGTCTGCTGAGAAGGAGGCTTTTTCTAAACAGTGGAGGCCATTTTCTCAATTCTTCTATGTAGGAAGAAAGGGAGATTTAACAATTTGGCCCTTGTGAAATGCATGAGAAATCGGATATGATAGGCATAGACTCAGGAGAATCTTCCCTCGCAAGTAAATTATTTCATGATTATCTTCATGAGGGGGGCGTAACTAGTCAATATATATGAGAAGGGAAAAATGGATGGGCATGAATTTTTATGCTCAGGCTTCAGAAAAAGGCTTGTATTCTTTCGAGTCTAGTTGGCTTTGTTTAAATCACTTCTCCCTGACATAATGGATTTTGGTGGCCTTGGCAATGGACCTTGGAGAGAATTTGAAATCTAGGCCTGCTAGCTGGAAGTGCTTCTTTTGAAACCTCAAAGCACAAATATGTGTCAAAGGGGAAAAGCTCTTCACCTCTTGCACTCTTTGACAAAAATCTAAACACCCAACCTCATGGAAGTTAAACAAAACTGATGGATGGGCATTTACCTCTTCAGTGGAGACGGGCTCAAACCTCTTGTGAAGGCCACTCCTACTGTCTTGCCTAGGAGGAATTTTGTTTTGAATGTTCTTTGAAAAACCAGGCTGTCTCAAATGTCCTTTGGAATGTTTTTGTCAAACACACACCTTTTTCCTCCCTGTCAGTCACTATTTGACCAAGACAAACTGCTTCAAATGTTTTCTGAAATGATTCCCCAACACCAACTTTGTTCTTTTTCTAAATCACTGTTTTGTCCTCTTTTGTGCCACACAACAAGTTTTTTTCAAATGAAGAGCAACATCCAATTGAATACTGTGCTTGGGAAAGGTAATTTGAAAAGAGGTATTGGTGGCTTTTTGTAGAACAGAGATCTCATTTTGTTTTGACAGAAGCACAATATCCTTGTATTTAGACAAAAACAAAACACCCTTCCTCAAACAGTGCTTCTTCTACTATTCACTGGTTTCTATACAAAGGTAAGCCAAACGCCTTCAACTGATTTGAAAGCTTTTATAGCATATCCTTGTTTATTGAACAATTGAAGGCATGCAGTAGGTTTTATTTTTACCATACAAAGAGGTCACTTTTTGAAGTGACAAAGCATTCACACATGATCACTATTTTCTCTTTACAAAACTGTTTCACCTTAGGATCACTGTTTCTCTTTACAAACACTGTTTTCACCTTAGATTTGTAGACAGAGGTTAACTCTATTTTATCTGTGGGCTATGAATATTCTTTAAAGGCAGTAAGGGTCTTTTTAGATGGTTTTAAAGCATCCATCAATCACTATAAAGGAGTGTGACAGTCATAGCAACAAAAGAAACTCCGAGTTCGCTCAAAAACACTGCCCTCTAACCACTGTCTCCCTTTAAAAACACTGTTTTCACCTTAGGATTGCAGACAGTGGCTAAATTCGTTTTATCACTTTTAGGACACCTTCAGTAATTTGAAAACCTTTATCACTGTGTTTTCTATCTTGTCATCAACATATGGTTCATCATTTTGTTTGAAGGTATTTTAAGCGTTTTGAAACCAATATAAACATAGCCTAGCCTCCTATTGTAACAATATTTATCAATATATTAACAAATCACCTTGATTTTCCTACCAAGACCTCCAGTTTTTAATCACTATTTAGTCTTGAAAAACAAGGTATCAATCACCCCTTCAAAAATAAAAAATTACCACGAGGTAATGAAAAATACCTCAAAAATACTCCACGAGCCTTGGTTGATTTTTTGGGAGGCTTTCAGGGCTTCTTTAAAGGTGAAAAAGAGGCGCGACACATTCATATGGGAGAGCGCCGTGTTTTGTGAGATGTTGGGTCGGCCTTCGAGAAGTGGTGACCGGCGCTATAGGCGCGCCGCACCACAGTGCAATTCCTGTGTAATTTTGCTTCTAAACGCACCGTGCACTTTTCTAGGCACGCCGCGCAGCTTTAGACCTTCAAAAACTCTGCAAATTTCTCGAACTTCTTGTTTTGGTCAGGGAGCAGCCAGGGGGATGTTGCTTGGTCACTTTGAAATGCGTATGGGAGCTTTGCCAATAGTCAATAACTCCTTTTGTATTAAAAAAGGCCAACACCCTTCGAATTTCACTTTGTGAGGGTTTTGGAGGCCTTTTGAAAAGGCTTTTGGTTTTGTCAAAACACGATCCATTGCATTTGTAATTTCATCATTTTAAAACACTATAAAGAATCCTCTTCGAACTATTCCTTTGACAAGGTGCTGCGGTCGACTTCTGAAAGGCAGCATAGTGATGGTTCTTGTTGAAGTAAAACAAATTTTTTTAAGAAACTGCAAACCCTTCTACTACCTTTTCACTGTTTCTCATTGAAGAAGAAATTCTGTCACTTCTGCCTATTGCTGACATTTTTAAAAGAAAAAACCTTGCTCAAAGACAAATCAATGATCTGTGAGGCATTCTTTGCCATTCTTGCAAGGAGGTAAACCACTTTAAAACTTATTTTGACACTTTTTGCCCTTGGTGTTTTGATGATTATCATGCCCACTGTGAAGTTGATTGAAATGTTAGGTGCTCTTTGAGCCTTTATTTTGACTGTGGGTGAAGAACCTCATTTGAAACTGTAAGTGAAAAACGCTGCTACAAATAGTCTCCACCATCAAGGAAAATGACTAACCTTAGATTGACAAAGTAGTCCAGTCTTCAAATTTTACGGAGATATAGGAGGGGATGATGAGCTGAAGTTGAAATGTAAACATGGGAAGGTTGTCCCTTTGTTACTCTGTGAAGGAGAGCTATAAGAACAGTGAATTTTCATTTATTTCACCATTTTTGAGATCAGTCCCTTTTGAAATATTTTCCACATGAAATAAATGATTTTCATCCTCAAACAATGGTGAGCCTTCTACTTGTTTATGAAGGAGGCCTATTTTTGAAAAATGCCTAGGTTCTTTTCAACCTCTATCTCAACGAAATGAAGAATGTTGATGAACACACTGTTAGTCGTTTCCTTTGTATTGGATAGCAGAAGTCAGCTTAAAACCAATATTTTTTTACCTACTTGGCCATTTGCTTAACAACATTTCTTCATTCATAATCACCCAATTAGCTTCACACTGTATTTCAATTCTATGTTTTAATAGTGAAACTCATGTAAACACCTTTTTAAAGCACCATTGATTTGCCTCTGCTTTTAAAACCATTTTCTATTCAGAAGCCTTCAATTGTCTCCCACTGCTTTTAAAATTTCCCTTTCAGTCAGTGAAAACCCTAAAATCAATCTCTGTCCCTAGCCCTCTGCTTATTAGATGAAGGAGGCCTTTATCACAATGCCAAAAGCTCTTCTTGTAAAATGAAGGAGGTTTTCTCAGTCTTTCAACCCTCTGCTCATGTATGCAGGAGGTTTTCTCAGTCTTTCAACCCTCTGCACATGTATGGAGGAGGTTTTCTCAGTGATACCATTTCATCATCTTTTAAATAGTGTTATCTTTCCTTTCACTGCCTATTCATGCTTAAGAAAATGAAGATGACAATTTGACAATAAGTCATGATGGGCATTTCTCTGAGACATGTAATTCTTCTTTTCAAATACTTTTGTGCCTATTTAGACATCACAAGCAATTTGGCCAGTATATGCAAAGCATTTCTTGTCATTTATAATTCACTAACCTTTGAATGTGATTGCAAGAGCTTAATGAGATACCTCTCTATCCAGTATTTTCATCCCAGGGTCAAAACCACATAGAAGCAGCTGTCTTCTCATGTTGAGTTTAATACTGTCTTCTGGAACACTAGTATATTTCTGCTTTTTGACAAAGACATTGAAACACTGTACATTTACCTAATATCAGCTTGACCTGTGGCATATGTATTTTTGAGACTTCAAGGCTTGTTAGTGGCGCGACTTAAGGGTCTAACCAAACATTATTTGTAGAATAGGAAGGTTTGTTAGGACTGGTTGATAATAGATAGAGGTTCTTTGGCTTTAGGATAGTTTGCCATGGGAGAAATGCCTAAAGCGCCACTACCTAACTTAGGGGAGAGTTCTTAGACAGATTTGTATTGTTCTCTTTGGAGATGATGGACAAGCTAGTATGGCCGAGGCTATATAGGGCTTGACAATGAGGTTTTATCTCGTCATCTGCTGATTGAAGAGGTAGGAGGGAAAAAATGTTTATGGGTGTTTTCCAGCTGGAAAATTTGACAAATTTTGAGATTAGCTGCCACAAAACTTGGCTTTAACAAATAGTCATCATCAACAGGTGAAAAACACTGATGACTAACAGATGCCTCCCATATCGATGGCGTAATGCAAGCCTAGGAGCGTAGGGTAGGGGTCTGCATCTTCTACAATATGAATTACTTGAAAATCAGCCCAGACCTTGAACTGTTTAGGTAATACATTTGCATATGACCCTAGGTCCAAAATAACCCAATCCATATCGTAATCACCAATCTGCACAGTCAACCGCATCTCCCTACCAGTGCATTTCTTATATCTATATAGCTTGTGTACGTCCTTGATTTCCGGGGGGAGGGTAGGTCATGCTACACATCTATCTATTAATGCCTGAATATTTTCCACAGCCTTTGGGTTGCGCAGTAGCTTCATACATGCCTGTAAAAAGGGTTTGAGCTCCTCATCTACCTTAAGGTCTCCTAACGGCTGCGAAGTAGACGCCTCTGCCTCAGCAAAGTCTTTTCCAGCTACGACAAATGTTTCTTTCTCATTTTTTAGATCCAAACCTTCCTGCTTGATAACTGCTGGTCGAATCAGAGGTTCGGTCACAGTCTTATCCTCAAGCCCCCTGGTGGCCATCCCGTTGTGTGTTACAACATTTACATTTGGATCTTTGTCATGTAGTTCGGCCTTAACCCTCTACACATTTTGCGTAGGTGTCGTCTGCTTCTTCTGCATTTTTTCTATTAAGATTGGACAATATTCTATCGCATGGTCCAACTGTCTGCAATACCGGCATGAATGCCTTATGGGGTTTGGAAATTCCCTGGCAAAGTGTCCTACTTCTCCATAGTTATAACAGATTAGTTTCCCTCATCCCCGACCTGCACTTCCACCTCTTCTGCCTCCCCTACCCCTAGCTGGGGAGCCACCTGCACTCGAGAGGGACCTTGGCGAGGATGGATCCGACTGTACCCTATATAGGTTCCCTCGATCAATCATCAAATGATACGTCCGATAGTTCTACTCATCGTCTCCTACCGTCCTACAGAACCTGAGCCATTTCTTTTTTACTTTCTGGGACATATGCAACAAGGAAAGGATGGTGGTTTATGTTGTGCAGCCCTACAACGTGACAATCCTTGCACCACAATGCCGGAACACTTGATCCTGAAACTTCCCTACGGCGCAACGAACTAGGTCCCCTAGCCTACATGTAGTCTGTTAGCAGAGGGCAGTTATCCTTGGTGTGACCATTCGTCGTGCATCGTATGCACCATATTTCAGGGCTAGCCTCTACTCCTCGCTCCTTTCGTAGATTCTGGATCTCTATGTGCATCGTCTCTAGTTGTACTTAGATCTGTTTGATGCCTAGCTGGGTATCATCTCTGGGTGCAGCTTCTAACTTCATAGTGACCTCCAGGGATCTTTCCTATGATTCGAAAGTTTGGTGACCCATAGGTACATGCAGGTGAGGCCGCAGCATAGCAATGTAATGATTCCATGTGTTGTCTGTCATCATACTGAAATCCTCCTTCTCTGATTACCTTCTTTAGTTGTTGATCGGCCTCCCACACAGACTCAAAAGGCCCTTACTTGAAATCCTTTAGATCAACCACTATTTGAGAGTAGGACTTAGGCTTCTTGAACTATTTCTTCAAGGCGTTCTTAATTTCTTCAATGGTTGTGTTTGCATGCTGGCCGATGTATCCTATGTACCAGTCCAAAGCCCTTCCTTTGGAGGCAAGGGACAACTCTTCCCCATTCACTGCATCACTAGCTACGTTCTGCGCAGTCCATACCAATTCTACGACAAACCAGAACTGATCCATGCATTCATCACCCACACCTTTAAAGGTAGGAAACTTCATGTGCACAACCATGTCGTCTTCTGGTGGTGGAGGTGTAGGAAAATTCTTACCCCTATGCTGGTTTGAAAGTGTTCTAGCTACACAATATACTCTTTTCGCACAGTAATATCTTAATCATAAATTGCAAGGTCTTTAGAAACTTACCCAGAATCCCTTGAAGAATCTTTGATCTACTTTAGAGTAGGAAACAAGCTGATCAATGGAAAATTCTGTCAGGAACCCTTCTAGAACACTGTCTACCCAGTGATCCACCGTGCGAGTGATGGTGTTATCATTATTTTCTAACTGCTTGATTAATTCTCAGGTCCACAACATGACCCTCTCGTCCTTCCAACAGTTCTCAAATTTGACCAACCTTGCGAGCCACTCCTAGAGCTTGATCACAATTGTTACAAAGAAGATCTCGTAGCTCTCCGTGAACAAATATTTATTCTTCCACTCTTCAGTGGTCAACCTCTTACTGCAGTTTTCTTTTACTGCAAATTCCTGAACCTGTTGTTCAAACCATCCATCAATTTCTTTTCTTTCAGGCTTCCAATACGGTATTGGCATTGCCCGATACCTCTCTCAAAATGATCCCAGTCCTGGCAACCGAACCATTTGTTGGCTTGAGGGGTCCTGACCCAGGTTTGGAGGTTAAGGTTTGCCAACAAACCCCTATACTACTGGCCCTTTCGGTAGTGACCTGCTTGCGCATGCTAAACTCTCACCCGAAGCAGTATGGGAGGGTGATGGAACCGAGTTTCCGCATCGTGGGAGAGGGTAGGTAAGTCAAGAAGGATTGTGTTTTACTTCACAATTACCAGATTGTATATCCCAGAATATGAATCTATCGATCCCTTTGCATCCACGTCTGCAATACCAATTATAATCGCAGTAAACAATAGATACAGAACAATACCACAACTATCGCAGATATTTTTGTATAAATTATAATAGACAGATTCAGATCAAATTCCAACGCAGCAAAATAAAATAACACAGTTACTTTTAGAGCTTAACACATAGCTATGCATAACATAAAATATATCATAGATTTGCATTAACAGATTCAGATATTCCAACAACCTTCCGCATTAATTAATCCTTCAGATCCTTTTACAATAACCAAAACCCTACCTGCGCACACAGCTACAGGGTCTGCACACAGAGGGACTGAGTATCCCCGTGCAAACAGCTAGTAGGATTCCTTTCCCCAATAACCCAAAATAGATCTATTAATTCATGATTCGTATCCATCTTAATACCTTCCTATTCTACTCAAAATGCCCTTCTATTTGTAATGATCTAGCCTAATCTTTCATGTTGTCTGCAAACCATGGTTTGCAGACTCTAGGTCTACCCTTTGACCCATTAGAATGCTTTTGAGGCTTTGACCCACCCCAAAACCCCTGTGCTAGACTAAAATATGCCAAAAATATACAAAAATACTCAAAACTATCCCAATTCGCAGCCTTTGGAGGACCTTGTTCCAACATACATCTACTCAGTATAAGTTTAACCCTTTTCTGGACTGAGATAGACTACTTATGGAAATGGAATACCTCCGTCAAACATGGCTAAAAGGTTCTCCTGGGAATTGTTTTCCGCCTTTTCGTACTCGAGAGGTTATTTACGAAAAGAAACCTTTGGAGTTTTATTTTTCGCCTCGTTTTCAAAATCTCAAAACATGAGGAAGAAATTGAGTTACACCTTTGCTAGACTCATAAAAGCATCAAACAACAAATGACTCATCAAACATGATGAGACCAAACCACCCCTTCTCAGGGTTCATTGAAAATACTTAGAGGGACTCATCCAAAGGATAAACCTACATATCAAGGACATGTTACCCTCCTCAAGATTGTAAAAAATGAAGAGGTATTCACCACAAATGGTTGGTCAAATTTTGAAAATAGGATACTCCACATATTATTGACAGTATGTCGCTCTTGAATATGAAACTCTTGCACTTCATCTCCATGATTGTTGGGTTGGGAAATGTGTTTTTCTTTTTGGTTCATCACACCGTATCAAAAGCTTCCATATTCGGTTTTGGGTCAATTCTTCCAACTCCATAAAGTGTCATTGGTATTTTCAAGAGAATTACTTAACTTGGTACTTGCTACATTACTCATATGCCAACATTCATGTCTGTTATTCCTGAACCATTTCCACATCAACATAATTCTATCTTAAATATTGATACCCATTTTGTGTCAATGATGGGGGATACATCAATTCCATCCTGTGATAGGTTTCTTACTCTTGAGGTCATCTCATTATCCAAGAGGTTTACATAGAAACTTAGTTTGGTACCTTGGGTCTTGCATACATCAATGTCAAGTTTCCTCACTCTGAAAGACTAGTCTTTATCATTGGCCTTAGATTGAAAGTTTTGTGTGGTGTTTGAATTTAGTTCATATATTCACACCATACATATTGTACTACAATACTTACAGATCCATTAACATCATCGGTGGTTTCTCTCACCTTTTTTAACTACTAACATCACTAAATAGTAATAATATGGTGTCTACGATGTTCAAATTCAACTCTTTTATTTGCATGGTGAGACTCGTACATTGAGCGATCAAGTGAATGAGATAGAAGACACCAAATATAGTTCCATCCATCCATGCTATGATTTTACGATTAATACAAAATTAAAAAATATGATGGCTATGATCATACAAACAATCATCCAATCATGGGTCCACATTCAGTCATCAGTGGACGAGACTTCTTGATCATTTTGCATATAATGTTAGCTTATGTATTGATCGTAGGTATGCCTCCCTCAACAAAGTTATCATGATGAAAATTTATTGTAACCGATGATCTCGACGAGTTGTTCTTGATTTGGACATGTCACAAGGTAAATAACTTCAGTCATCAATTTCCTTTTATGAATTTTCACTTTAAGGGGGATATGTTATAGGGTATTTTTTTCACATTTCATTAATAGGCCTACAAACCATATCAATCAACAGCTGTGAACATGTTTCCATCACCCCTTCACAAATCCCTAAGCATGAACTTTCCAAAAAGTCCAAGTTTATCGGATTAGATGATCAATGTCAATGCTTTTAGACCATTTCACCCTATCCTTTAGCCACCTATATTCAGCATTGGTTTCTCCATTCTAGACCAGAATTGACCAACAATAGTTTTTCCCTTCTACAGGTGGGTTTATTCTAGAAAATTAGGAAAATAAAAAAAAAAAATTGAAGCTTCCTCTTCCATAATATTCCAAGCATTGCTAAATAACTATTTACCATGGATAAGAAACTTGAATACTATTTGATCCTACCTTGGAGACTTCACCTCTTATCCATTGAGCTCATCCTATGTCATATGTGGATTTCAAGCCCATAATTGTAAATCCTTTTTAGTATAGAGTTTCTTGAAATGTGTACCAAAAATATCTCACTTAATTCACAAGTGAAAAGTGATAATAAAGTAGTCCTAATGGTTAGATCTTGATTTTGGTAATAATATTTTATTATTTACCAATTTCTAGATTAGCCCAATATCTTTTTATAGATAAGAGGGTTTTCCATTCATTCTTCACCATGATCATTTTCATCATCACCATTAACATGTTCTTGCATTAAATCTCGTGCTAGATTGCTACACATTGTTTCGGTTTTTCACATATTGAGAGAGGAAGATCAATCACTGAAACATCAAGGACATGAAAGGAACCATCCCACAGAGGGGAATTTGTGACCCTTTTTCAAATGTCCTTCAGTGGGTGCTATCAATAAAAGATTTATTTATTTAAATTCCTTTCCATAATTGGGTTATTAAATCGAATTTATTTTGTTGTTTATTATTTTAGATCACATACATATCTTTTTTGTAGTTTTTTTCCACATTTTTATTGGAGATCTGAACTATAAGCAACCACAATTGTTGTTAGGGTCACTTTTCACATGTGACTTAAGTGAGAACTTTTTGGTACACCTTCCAAGAAATTTCATACTAACAATCCTAAACTACCATGTTTCTCCTATAAATTTACTGTCATCCATAGCATGTTGTCTTGAATATGAAGGAGTCGTCCTCTTCATTCATTAGGGTTGACCTTGAAGATTTATGTATGAAAAGGAAGGAAAAGTAAACTCAAGGAGACATTTGTAAATTAAACGTCTATTTATGGTTGTAAAATATCTCCTATTTATATTAACACAAATAGGATCATATTTTCCTATATTTGTTGTGTTATGATTGCAGTCATGTATTTCAATGCTTTGCTTATTCATTGAATGGAGTAATTTATTTTTTCTACGTAGATGAAATGGATCATTTGCTTGTTTTAGTTTTGTTTTCAAGTTCTAATTATAACATTTTGAGTTATGATTGGAGCTTACAAGAAGGGAGGAAAGAAAAGCTTGCAACAGATTCCAAATAGAATTGTTTCCAATTCTTCAATTCCTCTAAGGAAAACTCTATGTTTTTTGTCATCTATTGTTTTAGATGAGACCTGTAGGACTAGGGAATTCAAATTTGTTTGTAATCGTGAAAAATCAACTTAAAAAATTCAAAGACAAACATATTCATATAAAATACCATTTCATTTAGGACATGGTAGAGGATTAAAAGGTGATACTCTAGAAAATCGA
The DNA here is from genome assembly GCA_034641835.2 of Pinus albicaulis. Taxonomy (NCBI): domain Eukaryota; kingdom Viridiplantae; phylum Streptophyta; class Pinopsida; order Pinales; family Pinaceae; genus Pinus; species Pinus albicaulis. Next base: position 21,111 of record JAXQQM020073317.1, on the reverse strand, counting down.
TAGTTTGCATATTGGTGTGGATTCGCTGAGAAAATTGGTGAGTACAGGTAAATTTAAGTGCTTATGAGAGTCTATGTTCCTTATGGCCCCTAATAGTTTACTCCTGGTTTGATGCATTCTCTCTTAGTTTCTATCAAGTTGGGATATGAATATTTGGATAATGCTGGCACATGTATGCCGTAGACATTGTACATTTGTAGAAAATTAATGATCTCAAAAAATTCCAAGCAGTAGCAAGGAATAAGTATTAACCACAATAGGTAATATATATTTCCAAATAGTAGGAAATGAATGCTAAAGAATGTTAGGAAATTAATGTTGAGTAGCAAAAATGGGCTAGTTAATAATTTGCAGTTTCCAACATGGAGTTGGAAAACCATAAACGATTTATGGTTCTATTACGCCTATTTATTAGGTGCTTGGTTGAGAGGAATGTGAGTGAGGATTTTAACTTATTATAAAGTTGCTAAAAATTTTTAGGATCCTTTATATTTTTGAATACTCGTCTACACTATAGAGACTCTATAATGTATTCCGAATAATACATTGAGCATATTTTGGAGAGTAAATTTTTATATTTTATTTCTTTTTCTTTCAAAAATATTTTCCTCATAAAAGAATCCTATAATAATTTGTTATATCTTTTTAATTATTTTCTACTTATCATTTATAATTATGTGTTTAAAATTTTCTAAAATTCTCTCTCATTAATTAATATAAGTGTATGCAATATGCACTTATATTTTATTTTATATACCATCTTAATAATAATAATTAAACCACTCTACATTCATAAATATTTTCTCGCTCTTTAAAAAAAAATATTCTATTGATTCTAAATAAGTTAAATATTTTTACATTATACATACCTGATTCTTGATATCATCACTATGCTAAAACAATATTGTGGTAAATATTTTTAGAATATACATACCTCATACTTGATATCGTCATTATGCTAAAACAATATTGTGAATATTATCATAAGACCATCAATTACATCAGTTAGAGAATTTTATTTTAATCTTTGAACATCAATATAACATTATGTCATTCGTTGTACTTCTGAAATAATATTTTAGCATCTTTACAAAATCTATGCAAGCATAGCATCTATGTTTATTTCAATTTTGTCATAAATTAATAATGTATTTGAATCACTACATTTACATTAACCGTTTAACTATTTCTTATTTGTTGATAAGAGAAGTGTCCTAGTTGATGTTCCATAAAATAATAATTAGAATACTAATGAAGTTTAGACTTGTAGTTGTTGGGAAAGTATACACCGTATGGCCAAGACGTATCTTGAAGAAAAATTCATGCTTGTATAGGTTATGGAAAGTTCGTAAAATCTTATACAATTGGACAAAGCTGTCGCTACTTTCATTTAAATTAAAAAATATTATGGTGTTAGGTTGACAAGATATATATATATTTTTAAAGAATTTAACGTCAAGTTGCACATGGAATAAAGAAAATGCAGTTGGAATTGACAAATTTAAAGTTGGAGATGGAATAAAGAAAAGATAGTTCGAATAGAAGATGTCGAATTTTGACAAAATGCATTTATTTAGGATAAAATAATACGAGTTATAGAATTTAATGTGATTTGCGTAATTTAGGAGGGAATAGATGATAGAGAGTAAAGATCATTGGTTGGTTGGTGAATAATTGAAATTTTTCTGAATCTATATATTTTTTAAGGACTGTGATTATAAAATGTAAAGGCTTTGAAGCGTTTTGATATTTTTGGAGGTTGATGAAGTTATGTTAGTAGTTGTTTTAGGCTTAAGCTTTGGGATTGATCTAAGAATTATAATATGCATAATTCTTTCTAGATTAGATTGTCTAGTCAACATGGTAGTAAATAGCTACCAATAGGTTTATGTATATGTTTTGGATGCAATTGAATTAATGAACTATTTTAAGAAAACAATTATGCATTTTTTAATGTGGATGGTGTTTACTTTCTATTACCTTTAAGTTATGTTGGAATGAACATAATTATGTTCATATCATAAGTTGAGCCATGAAAAATTAAGGGGAATCCTTGTCGTGTAAACGTGATTATGGTTATACCCTTTATCTATTATGGTCTTTCACTATGTTACATTTCATAAATTCCCCTTAGGTGAGACTTCACATGTAAAGAGAGATTGATATCAAGACACTATATTATAACGGTTTTATTAAACACCAAGGTAGAATATGATTTCTAGTTTGATTCTAACCAAACTAATCATGTCAAGTGTGAGGCTTTTATAGCATGGAGTGTTATGAAACCAACTCCAAAAATAGAAGAAAAGAGAGACCAATGCCTTAGAAATAAGCCACTTCGAGGGGGCAACCTCCTTTACATTACATAAATGAAAAATTCTTGGATGATACAAAAGAAAAAACCTCCTATATATAGGAGTCCATGGGGTGACAATATAATCTTAGCCGACCTAAAAATAATAATGTAAGGGCACAATAATAGCAATATTGGGGTTACATGGGTACAGAAATAACAACAAGGGGGCTACACTAACAAAAATAAGGGACTACACTAGTAATATATGCACCTAACATGCCCCTGCCCTTCAAAAACGTTTTTTCCTCAACACTTGAGTAGCTTTGGATAATCCTCCCATGTAGATCTTGAGTAGCTTCGGATAATCCTCCCATGTAGAATCTTCAGTAATTGATCAATTTCTTAGCTGTCGACTTCTTGTTTCCGTGATTGCTTCAGGTTTCAATATGATTTTTCCTTCCTCATCAAGTTCCAGCAATATTGTTTGAATTGTAAGTTTGTCACCTATAACATTCTTTAAGCGTGAAACATGGAAAACTGGATGCACTCGCGAAGAAGCAGGAAGCTCCAATTTGTATGCCATAGTACCAATATTTTGCAACAACTTGTAAGGACCATAGTACTTTGGCAATAATTTATTATCATTCTTAGCTTGCTTGGGGGACATTTGTTTGTATGGTTGTAACCATAAAAATACTCAGTCTCCAACATCAAAACTTATCTCACTATGATGTTCATCTGCCTATTGTTTCATTCGATTTTGTGCCAAATTTAGGTTATCTTTTAGGAGTTGGAGAACTCCTTGTTGATGCTTCATGTGATCTTCCACTGCTTGAACCTTATAATTTTCTCTTAAAGGTGATGTGATGGACGGTAGATGATATCCATAAAGTGTCATAAATGGGGTCATTTTTACTGCAGTATGGAAGGAAGTGTTATACGGCCATTCAACGAGAGGTAACCAATTGAACCATTGTGTTTTATTATCATATACAAAACAAAAAATATATCCTTCCAAAAATTTATTCACTGTCTCAGTTTGACCATCGGATTGAGGATGATAAGAGGAGATATGAGCTAGTTGAGTACCAAAACAAGAAAGTGATTTCGTCCAAACATTTCCAGTAAAAATGGGATCCCTGTCACTTACAATAATCTTCGGGTTTCCATGTAGCTTTTGAATTATTTCCATAAATGCAGTAGCAACTCTACTTTCTTTAAATGGATGATATAATGCACAAAAGTATGCATACTTGGTAAGTCTATCAACTACCACCATGATGACACTCTTTCCTTCAGACTTAGGTAAACCTGTGATAAAATCCATTGAAATCTATTCCAAATGTTGACATGGAATGGATAAAGGTTGTAGAAGACCTAAGGTATTAATTGTATCAACATTATTTTGTTCGCAAACCAAACATTCTTCCACAAAATTTTGAACATAAGGTTTAACGCCATCCCAAAGAAAATATTTCTTCACTCTATGGTAATTTTTTAAGAATCCTGAGTGCCCTCTTAAAGGAGAAGTGTGAAATTCCAAAACAATATTTTGTTTTAGTTGGGAATTCTTACAAATATATAAGCTATCTTCGTACCAAAAGGAATAATTTTCCCTACTAAATGTATCAGATGTACTAGGATTTTTCTACAACTTTTGAACGAGTATCCACACTCCTTTGTCCTTCTTGCATGCATCCCTTGCTTCCGTTATCCAATCTGTTTGGATAATAGAAATGGCACAAAGCAATGCTTCCACCTCTTCATTCTTTCTTGAGAGCGAATTTGCAACAACATTTAGCTTCCATTTTTTGTAGATGATTTGAAAGTCATAACCCAACATATTTGTGACCCATTTTTTCTGCTCTTCTGAAGATAGTATTCATTCCAAAAAGTGTTTAACACTATTATGATCCCTTTTTACGTTGAAGTGTCTTCCCATTAGGTAAGGTTGCCATTTCTTTAGTGCATGTAGTATTTCCGACATTTCCTTCTCATAAATAACTTTATGTAAATACTTCCCTTTGATTGGAAAATTTTTAAAATAAATGGGTCTTCCTCCTTGCATTAAAATAACACCAATGCTATTTCCTGAGGTATCACATTCCACAATAAAGGTTTTTGTGAAGTCTGGGGTAGCTAAGACCGGTGTTAGGCACATTGCCACTTTATGATGTTCAAAGGGCTTAGTTGCTTCAGGAGTCCATGAATATTCATCTTTCTTCAATAATATTGTTAGAGGTGCTGCTATTCTCCCATAATTCTTAACAAACTTGCGATAATACCCTATTAACCTGAGAAATCCTCACAACTGCTTTATGATTGTGGGGACTTTCCATTCCTTAATGGATTTAATTTTGTTATGTTCTACCTTAACACCCTCGTGAGATACAATATGACCCAGATATTCCACCTCTTGTACTCCAAAGAAACATTTGGATGTTTTTGCATATAATTGTTTCTCCTCCAATATTTTGAGCACCCTGTCAACATGTTGAACATTATCCTTCCAAGAACTGTTGTAGATTGGTATATCATCCAAAAATGCTAGCACAAATTTTCTAAGGAAGGGTTTGAAAATGGAATTCATCAACCCTTGAAATGTAGAAGGTGCATTGGTAAGGCCAAAATTCATGAAAAAAAATTCATAATGACCCTCATGAGATTGAGATGTTGTTTTATTAATATCTTCAGTCTTCATTCTAATTTGATGATATCCTGAATGAAGATCCAACTTGGTAAAATAAATTTCTCCATGTATTTCATCCAATAATTCATCAATAACAGGAATGGGAAATTTATCTTTAATAGTGATATTATTGAGCTCCCTATAATCCAGACACATGCACCATGATCTATCCTTCTTGTGCACCAGTACTACTGAAGGAGAGAAATAACTTTGACTAGGTTGAATTATATCAGCCTCTAACATTTCTGCAATCATACATTCAATTTCGCTCTTTTGGACATAAGGATATCTGTAAGCCCTGATGTTTGGAGGAACACTTACTGGAATCAAATGAATAGCATGATCATGATCACAAACAAGTGGGATTCCTTTGGGAGTTTCAAACATCTTGGAATGATTGACAAGACATTTTGGAGATTTGGAGAAATAGATGATTTTGATGTTGCAACTTCTAGTGAGAAAAATTATGAAATTACGCCTTGTTGTCATTTCTTCGTAATATTTTTCATGACGTTAGAGCTTATTATCTTTCCCGAATTCCCTATGATACCTTGTAATTCGACTTCCTTTCCTTCTGAAAAATAATTCAAGAAAATTTCTTGAAAATTAAAAGCTACCATCCCCAAAGATTGTAAAGATTGTACTCCTAGTACAACATCAACACCTCCTATTGGAATGGAAACCATTGGAATATTCAATACATATTCCTCAATGGTTAGCTTGATATTATGACATTTTCCAGAGAAATTTATAGTTCCTCCATTTGCAACCATCACTTGACATTCTAGTGTTGTGTATAGGAAACAATTCAATTCCTTGGCTACCTTACAATGAATAAAATTATGGGTACTGCCCGAATCAATCAACATTATTACCTTTTTCTTCTTGATATTTCCTTCTATCTGGAGAGTTTGAGGAGTGGTAATTCTTTCCAATGCATTACACGATATGGTTGGACTCATTTTTTCTTATTCTAGGGTTGTTTCCTGGTGTATATCTTCTTGTTTTGAAGTTTCTTGTTCATTCTCTTCCTTCTCTTCGCATATATGTAAAATTATTTCTTCTCAACACACTTATTACCTTTAATGTATTTGTTGTTACAACTCTAGCAAAGCCCTTATGCCCTTTTCTCTTCCAATTGTTGTGGTGTCAACCTTGTACATTGTGGAAGTCTAGGAGTAGCAACACTTTCATATTTATAGATGTGAGTGGTAGGCTTCCTTGTCACCATAATTTTAAATTCAATTTTCCTTTCCAACCTGAATGCCTTCTCCAATGAATGAGGTTCCCAAAGGTGAGCCTCATGTTGTATGTTATCCTTTAAAGTCCCTCTGAAGACATCAATCCTATGTTCCTCTGGAATATAAGTTACCCTTATATTCAATTTTTGGAGGTCCTCAATGTGATCCACCACTGAACCCTTTTGTATGAGATTTATCAATTGGCTAAAGAAGGTGTTGCTATTTGTATCTCATGCAGAAAAAATGCAACTTACATTTCACCGCATGGACCTGTGGGTTATGGGCCCATATATATAGTTAGAATCTCTTTAATGAGACTTTGCAATATCAAAACAAATCATAATCGTATTACATGATACATCAAAGATCGGAAAATATACCATCTCATAGATCGCCTTTCATGGATTATAACAAATACCCCTAATGGTTTAAACAATTCAAGTGCAGACGCGAAGTTGCTATGAGTTACAACATCACAACATCGCAATTTTCACATTTATCGCACTTCGACCTCCTGCACACTTAACATTCCACTGCTTATGATAAGTCATAAAATCTATGAAGTACGCAGTGTTGAGACGTGGTCACTTTGTCGCATCACATATTAAACTTCATAACCTGTGATGGCTTAACCATAAACCTAAACTTCACCGATGCATGATGTGCACATGGTTGCACCATCTGATACGTTTCTGGTCTTTATGGCATCGTAATATATATGTCTTAACTTGTGATGAATTAGAATTAACAAAAAATCCATCAATGCAATGTACTTTCGTCCATCCATTCCTTGCTTTTGCTTCATTCTGCAGCGTGATTTTTGTATCTGTTCATCCTTCACTCTGAAACTTATTAATGGATTCTACCATATTCGATATACATCGAATTTCAGAGGAACTTCGTTCTCTCACTCTTTACTCACACAGTTATCAATTAACAGGAAAGAATGCATATGTATACTGAGATCGGAGTTTAAATAACACATAGACACGATTAAATCTATATTATGCCTAGATGTATAATAAAATGCACATTTCATTTATAAACACTGTTACCGATCAAATAGGTAACCTGACCTCAAAACGGGAACTCTAGCCCAAAAAGTCTCAAAAAACATGAAAAGACACCCCCCAAAAAAAAAGTGTGTCTTCCATAATGTACTTGGTTTTTTTTTAAGGTCAAATTTCAACATTTTATAAAATTATGGTAAAAACAAAATTGTTTCTTGAAAAAAGGATTGAAAAAACACCCCAAAAACAAAAAGTGTGTATTCCAGAATGCACTTCGTTTTTTTTTAAGGTCAAATTTCAACATTTTATAAAATTATGGTAAAAACAAAATTGTTTCTTGAAAAAAGGATTGAAAAAACACCCTCAAAACAAAACTAGTTGATGCTGGAATAATAAAAAAAAAATTGTGTCATACTTTTGGCATTTTTAAAAATAGAAGTAACATTTTTTTAATTTTTAAAATTCAAACATTAAAAAAAAACCTAAAATTTAAGAAAAAAAATAAATTTAAAAAATAAAAACATTTAAAAGTTTAAAATTTAAAAATATATGAAGATAAAAAAAATAAAAATAAAAACAAAGTAAAAATTTTAATTCAATCATTAAAAAAAACCTAAAATTTAAGGAAAAAAAAATTAAAAAATAAACAAAAAAAATTTAAGATTAAAATTTAAAAAAATATAGAAATTAAAAAATAAAAAAAAACAAAATAAAAATATTAAATTTAAAAAAAAAAACAAGTTAAAAAAAGAAGGAAATTATAAAAAATAAAATATAGAAATTAAATTTAAAAAATAAAAAGAAAATGCTTATTAAATTTAAAAAAAGAAAAAAAAAATTAAAACAAATAATTAAATTTAAGGAAATATATTAAATTTTAATAAATTTAAAAATTCAAAATTTAAAAAAAAAACACTATTCAAATTAAAAGGAAAAAAAAAAAGAAAAATTAATTAAAAATAAAAAATAAAAATAAAATACAATGAAAATATTAAATTTAAAACAATATATATTAAAAAAACAAATAAACTATAAAAAATAAATTAAATTTAAATTATAAAAAATAAAATATATATATGAACTTAAATTAAAATAGGTATATACATCAAATTTTATTAAATTTAAAAAAAAAAATTAATATTAAAATAACAAATTAAATTTAAAAACAAAAATATTAAATTTTAATAAATAAATCAATAAACAAATAAATTTTGAAAGAAAAAATAAATTTTAAACATAAAAGAAAAAAATATTGTTAAACGAAAAACTTTAAAAACTTTAAAAATCAATTAAAAATGGAAATTGAAAAAAAGAAAAAAAATATTTAAAAAAAAATTAATTTAAAAAAATTAAGTTTCATTAAAAAAAAAATCTAATTTTAAATACACAATTTTAATTGAAATAAAAAAATATATAAATTTTATGTAATTAACAAAAAAAAACAATAAAAAAGTAAAACATTTAAAAAAAATATTAAATCCAAATAAATTAAATATATATATATATATATATATATATAATTTATTGAATTTTATAAAATTATATTAAAAAACTAAACGTAAAAGTTAATAACAAAGAAAAATTATGAAATTTAAAAAAAAAAAATCAATTAAATAAAAAAAATGGGCAAAATTTAATAAAAATTATTAAAATAATAATAATAATAATAAATTTAAAACAAAAAAAATAATAAAATTAAAAAAAATAAAAACAAAACGAATTTTATTTTAAATAATTAAAAAAAATTAATATTTTGAAATTTAAAAAAAAAAAATTTAAAAAAATTAAAAAAAAGAAGTGGTGGTGGTGGGGGCGCGGCCCGCCCGCTAGGCACCGGTCGCCGCCCGGGCGGCGCCATGAGGGCGGCCCAGCCGGCCTCCCGGCACCCGAGAATCGGCCCTCCGCCCGTCGGGGGCTGGGAGGCCGGCTGGGCCGCCCCCGTGGCGCCGCCCGACCGGCCACCAGCGCCCAGCGGGCGGGGCACGCCCCCACCACCACCACTTTCTTTTTTTAGTTTTTTTTTTTTTTTTTTGTTAATTTCAAAAAATTAATTTTTTTTTTATTTAATATTTTTATTCAAAATAAAATTCGTTTTTTTTTTTTTTTAATATATATATACATCTATTTTTTATTTGATTTTTTTTTTATTTTTTATTTTTTTTTTTATTTTTAATATTTTTATTTTTATTTGATTTTTTTTTTAATTTTGAATTTCAAAAAATTTAAAATTATTTTTTTAATTCAATTTTTTTATTTTAAATTCAATTTGTTTAATTTTTTTTATATTTAATATTATAGAATAATTATTTTTTAAATTTAAAATTTAAAATTTATTTATTAAAATTTTTAAATTTTAATTTAATTTAATTGTTTTTCTTAATTTTTTCGTTTATTTAGTTTTTCATTTTTAAAATCTATAAATGGTTTCATTAAAAAAAAAAAAAAAACACTAAATTTATGTATATTTGTTTTTTAAATATTTGCACGTGGTTTTTTTCATTTTTTTTGTTTTTTAATGATAGGTTTTTTTTTTTAATAATTTTTTTATTTTCTTTTTCTTTTTCAATTTTAATTGTTTTTTTTTTAATTTGTTTTTTTTGTAAATTTTAAAATTTGTATTTTTTTCCTTATTATTATTATTTTTTTTAATTTAAATTTTTAAATTTAATTTCTTTTTTTTTAAATTTTTTTTTTCTAAATTTTAATTTTGTAATTTTAATTTTTTAAATTTTTTTTTTTTAAATATATATATATATTTTAATATATTGTTTTTTTTAATAAGTTAGAAAAAAATGTTTTTGATTTTTTTTTTTTTTAATTTTTTGGTCAATTTTTGTTTTTTTTCTTTAAATTATGTGTTTTTTTTCTTCAAATTTTGTCATTTCCTTTGATATAATTTTCAAATATTTTTGTTTTTTTTTAATTTATTTTTGTTTAAATTTTTATTTTTATGAGCTATTTTTGTTTTTTTTTTAAATGTGTTTTATTACCAACATGAAAATCACCACTCTAAAAAAAAAAAGGTTGATGCAACATCAATACGTTTCAAAATTAGCATGAAAATCACTGCTCTAAAAAAAAAAGGTTGATGCAGCATCAATACGTTTCAAAATTAGCATGAAAATCACTGCTCTAAAAAAAAAAGGTTGATGCAGCATCAATACGTTTCAAAATTAGCATGAAAATCACCGCTCTAAAAAAAAAAAAAAAAAAAAAAAATTGATGCTGCATCAATACATTTCAAAATTAGCATTAAAATCACTAACATTTTAAAACAAATATTCATACTTCATAAATAAAAATTTTAGAGTGTCAAAAATGTGCACCAGAAAAAAAAATGGTGATTCTGCATCACCACTTTTCAAAATCGGGTGCTTTTTATGCTACAAAAAAAAAGTAGGTAACATTGTGGTTACCTATTTCATCGGTAACATTGTTTGTACGAGAAGAGGCGATAGGGCCGAAACTGCGGATCTGATCTTGGCTCTGTAGGCTTGCCGGCCATTCTGGGTCGTGCAAGACAGATACATCAGAGGAAATCTCCCCTAATTCGTCCCATGTATACATGAGGGGGGGGGTTCAACCCCCCTTACCTTCATACCTTTCATATTCGGTAGCATCCCCTTGGACACCTCCAACATTCCATCCAGCTCTAGATCTGAGGAACACAGCAATGATTCGGTGCCCAAAGGATCTGCGACTGCAGGGAAAACTCCAGGTCAACAGAGCGAGCAAGTTCCATCCCCATGCAAGCCCATATCGAAGAACATACTCGGACTACTCATTGACGATCCTTGGATCGATGAATACAGAGACCATATGAGCAAGTAGGCCCTGATCTGCAGATTCATGGGGGTTCGACTTAATGTAAAGGCTCTATGCTGGTGGATAAACCAAAAATGGAAACCCAAAGGGGACTACGATCTTCAGCTGGGATCGAGAGGTTTTTTCACAGTAATATTCGCTCACAAGGATGACAGATATCACATCTTCGAAGGCGCCCTGTACTTCTACAACTCTGCAGGATTATACATAATGTACTGGAGGCCAAACTTCACTCTAGAGTAGGAAGATTTCAAGAAAGTTCCAATATGGATTCGCCTGCACTCTCTACCTGTGGATTACTGGAACAAACGCATCTTAGAGGCCATAGGAAACTAGTTGGGAGTCTTCATCAAAGCCTCAGATCTCACATCACAAGGTAAGTACACAGCCTACGCTCGACTCTGTATTTACATGGGCATCTTAGAACCCCTCCCAGACCATATGGAGCTGATCCATAAAGGAGTGCAATGGAAGCAAACCATTGACTACGAAAATATCCCTTTCAGATGCCGCACATGCCGACAACATGGACATCTAAGTCATAGCTGCTCTGTGAATCAACCACAGGCTCAGGCCCAACAGGAACAAGCAGCTACTCCAACGCCTGGCTTCACCATAGTCTCAAGAAGGAACAAAGGAAAGAAAGGAAAAAAGCCTCCAAAACCCCCCACCAATATTAACCCCACTAATAATGCCTCCACCTAGCAAAACAGCTTTGAATTTCTGAGCAATCTTGACTCATCGGAGCACCGTAAAGTCTCACAGGCCCCCACTGATCATGATACAACTTTATCAAGTCAACCCTTGATTACAATAAATGCTCCAATCACAACCTCCAATTCATTCCAAGCCCAGGCACCGCAACAAAAACCGGAATCCGTTCCCATCCAGAATAATACTAGCCACACCTCAACGCAAATACGGTGAAGAGGTAAATCCCCTCTGCGGACAGAGGCGATCCCTACTAGCCCAGAATGGGTCTAGCAAAAATCATCAAATGTTACAACGCAAGTTCATAATTGCGAATAAACAGACCAACGATGGAGGCCTACCTGGAGTCCAACGCTATGATTCGTAGAAGAGACAATGTTCCCGTTCCTTAGCCTCGGCAGATCACGATCCCCACGATCTCCGTGAATGGACACCTGCACATGCAAGAAACAATACGAATACAAGCATAAAATCCAGAATACGCAACTATATATCAGTCAGAAAGGATATAACTCATCATTATCATAAACGAAAGACAGAGTGGAACCATAACCAGTAGTCATTCATTAATAAACAATCGAAAGAGAGTACAACCAATGTTCTGACGCTGAGGTCTCCTTCGGAGGGGTCTCCAGTAGTACACATCTCGCAAAGCCTGCCAAGGATGGGACAAGCCTCTCTTAGAGTCTCTCGACGATAGTCTCCTTGCTTGAGTTTGGCCTTAAGGGAAGAATGAGGGCTCTTGCGGCATTAAGGCTCTTGGGAATTTGAGAACTTGGAGATTCAAGACTTGGGCACTTCAAGACTAGCTTGCAATGGAAATGGGCAAGCTTTTATAGATGGAGGAAGGGGAGTTGGGATCCCTATAATCGTGGGATTGGCCCTATCTTCAAGGAAGCTTCCATGAGAGGTGGCAAACCACTTCCCCTACATGGAACTCCCGGAGCCAAACCTCCCAACTCAAGATAGATAACAGTTTCTGAGTCTGTTGAAACGAAACTTCCGCCATTTTATTTTAAAAAACACTCCTTAAATTGGCTGGCGCGACTGCGACTCTGGGACAGAGCGCCAGTTGGCGCGGCCTCTTTGTAGGATTTTCCCTATTGGCGCGAGTGATGAACTGGCTACCCGCGCCAATGCAAAAAGGGGTGTTTTTATGGTTTTTTGCAAGGAGATGTCTTCAGGGCAATTGAAGCTCATATTTAGAGGAATGCAATGATAGTGGTTTCAAGGCATGACATTGCTCACAGGTCACAGAATGGGCCCTCCAATGTGCGGGACAGGGAATGGTAGGGACGGTGACAAAATTACGTAGCAGCAGTTATTTGAAAAAGGTAAATCCCCTCTGCGGACAGAGGCGATCCCTACTAGCCCAGAACGGGTCTAGCAACAATCATCAAATGCTACAGTGCAAGTTCCTAATTTCGAATAAACAAACCAACGATGGAGGCCTACCTGGATTCCAATGCTATGATTCGTAGAAGAGACAATTTTCCCATTCCTCAGCCTCGGCAGATCACGATCCCCACGATCTACGTGAATGGACACCTGCACATGCAAGAAAAAATATGAATACAAGCATAAAATCCAGAATACGCAACTATATATCAGTCAAAAAGGATATAACTCATCATTATCATAATTGAAAAACAGAGTGGAACCATAACCAATAGTCATTCATTAATAAACAATCGAAAGAGAGTACAACCAATGTTCTGATGCTGAGGTCTCCTTCGGAGGGGTCTCCAGTAGTACACGTCTCGCAAAGCCTGCCAAGGATGGGACAAGCCTCTCTTAGAGTCTCTCGATGATAGTCTCCTTGCTCGAGTTTGGCCTTAAGGGAAGAATGAGGTCTCTTGCAGCGTTAAGGCTCTTTGGGAATTTGAGAACTTGGAGATTCAAGACTTGGGCACTTCAAGACTAGCTTGCAATGGAAATGGGAAATATTTATAGATGGAGGAAGGGGAGTTGGGATCCCTATAATTGTGGGATTGGCCCTATCTTCAAGGAAGCTTCCATGAGAGGTGGCAAACCACTTCCCCTACATGGAATTCCTGGAGCCAAACCTCCCAACTCAAGATAGATAACAATTTCTGAGTCTGTTGAAATGAAACTTCTGCCATTTTATTTAAAAAACACTCCTTAAATTGGCTGGAGCGACTGCGACTCTGGGATAGAGCGCTAGTTGGCGCGGCCTCTTTGTAGGATTTTCCCCATTGGAACGAGTGATGAACTGGCTACCCGTGCCAATGCAAAAAGGGATGTTTTTATGGTTTTTTGCAAGGAGATGTCTTCAAGGAAATTGAAGCTCATATTTAGAGGAATGCAATGATAGTGGTTTCAAGGCATGACATTGCTCACAGGTCACAGAATGGGCCCTCCAATGTGCGGGACAGGGAATGGTAGGGACGGTGACAAATTACTGTGTAACAGATACCCCCTAAAGCATGAGGCCCGAGAGAGAGAGAGGGGTGATATGCTTTACGAGAACGTATCCAACTGAAACTCCGCCGTCAGAAAACCTGCGTGGAGAAATACAACTGATATCTCAAGTACATGATGTATATGTGGTATGGGCACAGCCATCCATAACAGAGTATACAATAATCTAGATCCAAGGTATGGATGCAGCCATCCAGTGAGGATCGATAAACAGACTCAGGTATGGTCGCATCCATCCAGTGAATAAGTCATGTAAATAATAATCCACAAAATCGCAGCCTGGATTACAACAGACAAAATCCGGGGTCTTGCGCTCCATCTCGACCCGAAAAATGTACAAGTTCAAGCATGTGAATATGTGAGCTGAAGTCGAACATGCAAGAACATCGTCTGATTACCAGCCAATGATGAAAGCTGTTAACAGATGCGGGAGGAACCACCAATAATGACGATGGCCCTCAAGGTACTATAGGTACAATCTACGACATGTTAATCAATGGACTGGCGTCGAACACCCGTAGAATCACTCGATTGGAGGCCAATGATGAAAACCTCACATCGAATGCGACGAACCTGCCATTGAGGCATGCAGGCTCCAAGGTACCATAAGTGAGTCTCTAGATCAGCTTCCTGGATAATGAGCTGAAGTCAACAGGAAGTGACCTTGATTGAAGGTGGGCCATAATGTTTCCCACATCATCGACATAAGACAGAGGAACATGATGTTTTGTTGTGAATCAGGACCATATGAGAATCAGAGGAAGGCTGACATTTGCAGAGGTCAACTTCTCTTGAACATATAACGGCACAAATAGTGGTTTTGGCAGTTTTTGACATCAACGGATCAGAGGTCATGGTGACGAGGTAATGAGCAGAGGAGAGGCCAAAAAGGATTATCCAAACCCACGGAGGCAAGAAAGAACGAGATGAGATATCCCCAACCCGACACGAATGCAGACAAGTGCCATGTTCAAGAGCGACATACTGCCGACACGACAATGATGATGGTTCCATTTTTCCCCCACCATTTCTGGCGAGTACCCCAATTATTTTTGATAACAAGCTTGAAGGGGATAGCATATGCTTGTAATATAAGTCCGCTCTTCGCAGAAGCAACCCATCCTAAGAGCATTGCGAATGAAATCTTTAGAAGATAGAGAAAGAATATTATTTGATCAATCCAATGTGACTGTGGATTTGAATTTAGTCCTATTGGGAAGGAAGAACTCTGCCTTTTTGGATGTTTAGAGAGTCAAGTGATAGTGATAAAAGTAAACTCCAGCGTCCCTTTTCATGGATAGTCCCTAGGATCCGAAAAGCTATAAAACAATATCCGAGAGAACATCCTGATCATGTTTGACCAAGGTATTCCTATTTCGTAATTAGTAAATCTCAACCTAAAAAGGGGTAAACGTATACTGATATGACGTAAATTCATTTACTTTTACGAGATCAAAAGGAAAAGTGATAGATAATATTTTCATATTTTGAGTTAGAAAAAAGATTAAAGTTGACTCCACCTGGAGGAACTAGTGGTATAAAGGGTAGCAACTGGTTTCGAATGGTGAACCCGCCTAAAATAAATGGAAGAGGTCAGTTAACTGAGATCATCATCTAGTAGTTCCTCAGGAACTGGTTGAAAATGTAAACTAAGCAAGTACATGATCGCCATTTATATGGTAATCATGGAGTGATAAACCAAGGCTCATCTCGGCAAAAATAGGCCGAACAAAATGGCAATGGCAGAGGCAAATGAATGATTTACTTTACACAAGCTTGAAATCAAGAAAATCTGCTTGAAGTTGGTTTCATTTTTACACAAGCTTGAAACAAAGATAAACTATGCTTGAAACCGGTTTCATTTTTACACAAGCTTGAAACGGAAACAAACTATGCTTGAAAAAGTAAGCATGCCCCCAGCGTGGTGACTCAATTCGAGGGCGATGTCTCTCTCAAGCTTCAAATCATCCATGGTGAAAGGGCTATAGACGAAGGTTAACTACGTAGATCAAGAGAAAGACCTATCTGAATTCTTACTTAGATCTTATCAAAGACTCAATTGAACAGGAGTGTTTCATTATTTTAACGAGGCTGGGACATTAAAGAACTATCTCTCGAGACACCTTTGTTTCATGTTTAAGGAGTCACATTAAAAAGGAAATCAGTGTTCACAACTTGTTTCATTTTTTAGGGAGCTTGACACAAGATAAGGAACTCTGCACCGACGAGCTTGTTTCATTTTTTTAAGGAGCTTGACACAAGAAAACGAATTGTGCTCCGACAAGCTTGTTTCATTTTTTAAGGAGCTTGACACAAGAAAACGAACTATGCTCCGATGGACTTCATCATAATGAATAAGAAGTCATAGCTTCCAAGAGTTGCCCATCCGATGGAAGGAAAACGTCTTGGAAGTTTGGACCCAATGCCCCCAGCACACGATGCATGACGACATCATTACTGAGTACAGGCATGGGGTAGGTAGCCACATAGTTGACCTGCGGTGGGGCAGATACAACGGGTAGATAAAAACCGGGAAGGGATGATAGCAGGCCAGTTTCCACATCAGGACCAAAGAATGAACGATGATCAATGGTCACGATCCGTCCTTCATGTGGAAAACAGACCACACAAAAAGGGAGGAGACAAGCGCTCCCATGGCATAGGTGTAATCACGCCCCAAGAGCAGATTGAAACCGGTGGACCTGAACAACCATCGCATCCATGAAAGTGGATGGTTTACCCACTAAAGTAATGGGGTAACTTTTGGAAGATCTCCCTAACGATTTGACTGCTCTTCATAATGCAAATGATCGCTTATCAGCAAAACAAGTAACCAAAGTCAAGCAAGTAGTCGATAATAATAGATGCCGCCCATCTATAAGCCATGTTGGTGCCAACCAGACCAAAAGCCTGGTAATCGGTTATCTCGAAAGGCACACAAGCATAAGGCGGATCCCAAATCGACTCCAATCAAAGGAGGCGACCAGACTACTCGGAGGGGATACCATCGAATCGAGAAGGTCTTCCCCTGGTGTTACGGAATAAGAAGGAGCATCCTCCACGACTTCCATTACGGAGTCGGGAAGAGTATCCTCCGGGACCCCCATTACGGGAAGCGAAGGATCAACTTCTTGAGGTATAGGGATAGAATAATATTTCTCCAAGTCCAAGGAATCTCAAGAAACAAGAAGAACCTGAGGGATGTGAGGTCCACTGACTAAAAGCATCTCTGCACCGCAACCGGGCCAACAACCGATCCGTTGACTCACTGGCTTATTTGGCCTAGAATGGATTCTAATGGGAATTTCCGGAGCTGGAGCCCGCATGACTCTTCACCAACTATAGATCAGTCAAGTGAGGACTCAAAGAAAGCCGCTTATAACCACTGGAGGTACAGAAACTGAGTTGTCCAAGACCTGTCACATCCATATATGGATGTTACTATGTATGGTGCCCTTCAAGACAACTTACAGGACTGTAATCTTACCCTGCTTCTTAGGAGCCTTATCAGTACCAGTTGAAGACGTGCCCCCAACCTGGCTCCCGGAAGTCAAAGACAACGGCGGACGGCCGTCGGACCATGCTTCAAGCACCTTGGGGATGCCAGGGCAGTCTCGAAGAAGATGGTCTCCCCCGCACAACATGCAAGGGAACTTGACTTTCCGTGGAGGGTTGGAAGGTTTATCAAGAGGAGATATTTCAGAAACAGTGGCTGCACTTTTAGCCTCTCGCTTATCAGACTTCTTCTTCTTTGTCTTCTTCTTCTTCTTCTTAGCCAATCTCGCCATTCTCTAACCTTGGCCTTTCACTAAAGGAAGGAAGAGGATACTTTGGTGGGCAGCTAAGAAGTGGAGATAGTCCACCTTGGAATCAACATGATGTTGTTCATGTGGAGGAACTGATTGAACAGAAGCCGAGACATTCGGGACCACAGAGGTTGAGAACAACCAAACAGGAAACCCAACAGTTAACCCAGGAAGGGACAACGTTGCCATATAAGGAGCACCAACATTTCCAAAAGGAGGAAAAGGACCTGGATTCCCATCGGAGGGGATTCCTTGGTTGGTGAACTCTGGAAAAGTTGCCATCAAAACAATCTTCAGAACAACACCCTAAGGAAACTAACTTTAACCAGGAATATTTCATGGGCAATTAATTTTTTAAAACATTGAAACAAAACTCTACTGTTTCATATTTTAAGAGTCGAGAAACAGGCAAAAGGTGACTCTATCACTTTCAGGTTGGAAACAAGTGTGAAAGGACAAGCGCTTGATGATCTTTTCAAATTTAATCAGTCAGAAAATATCGAAATGACTACTCAGGAATGCTAGGCAAAGGGTGTACCAAATAACCATGAACTGTAATATACACCTTGGTTTCAAATGAAAGAGAAATCAACCAAGGACTTAACGTATGCGGCAGTGCAACTCTGGCACGCCGTGGCCTGTATCACTTCGTATAAGGTGGCATCGCCTCCTATGGATAAAGGATTGAAACCTAGTGGGGTCTCCCTTTATATACGCGACGGTACGGGGAGCACAAGTCCATACTAGTGCTGTCTAAAGCCAAGAGGCGAACTAAAGCACAGTTTAACGATGTTTAACACGCCTCAACCAGACCTCTAAAATGTTTGCATTGTTTCAATGCTTCCTTAGGTAAACTGAGTAAATTTTGAAGCTTATCTTCAATTACGCTTTTGCCAGTCCATAATGTGCTACCAAAATCTCCTAAATGCAAAACTACATGCCACAGTATATCATTTCGTTAGATGAAAGCTAGCTACAGAAGAGTTGAGAGATTTTTACACAAACAAAATGATCAGAATACAATCAATGATATCTCTAATGCAACTAATGAAACTAAAAACTTTTCTTTCAAATTCACTAATTACTAGTAAAATCGAAAAGATTTCAATTTGCACTAATCAACCAAAAGCAAAAGAGATTTTTTTTATTTTCAATGTTTGATAGCTAGATGCACTAAACAAACCGAAAACAAATGAAAAGAAATTCGAGAAATGATATTAAGAGAGTAAAACGAGCAAATTTCACTCAATGGCACAAACAATCAGATCTCAAATCGACTAAAGTCTCTCAAAACCAAGAAAAAGTCCCAAAGGCTCCAATGGACCGTGTGATCTAGGCCCAAAGCAAGACCAAACGAAATTTGAATGAAGAGAAGAACAATCACCCAAAAATCGCAACAAAACGGTAAACAACCACTAAGAGAATGTAGAGGAGCAATCAGAGAATTGACTGGACTAACAAAATGCCAAAAATCCTAAGGAGGGCTCGACACACAAAGCCACTAGATGCCCTAGGGATTAAAACGTGAAATCGATGGAGAAAAGTAAACAACCAAAGGATGAAGGCAAACTCTCAGTCAAACATGACTCCAGCACACTCAGGTAGCCGAAAAACCAAAAAGAAACACACTGACCAGACCCAGAGAGCTCAAAACTGAGCGAACCCTAATGCCTCATAGGAGTGGCGCGACTGTGAGGCTGTAACTGGCGCCAGAAAGCAATTGGCGCGGGTAATACACAAGCAACCTGCGCCAATTGGCGTGACTGTAGAGCTAAAAAGCGCGCCAGCCAAGTTTCTCAGCCAAAAATAAAAAGAACTACTCCAGAAGCAGATCAATGATATCCAAGAAAACCAAGAAGCAAAAACAACAAAAGAACCCAGCCCACAAGGCTAACCAAGCAAGGAAAACCGCGAAACAATCAAAACGAGACAATCAAAACTAGACGATCCCTAGTGGAGTCGCCAAATTGTTGAAGAGGTAAATCCCCTCTGCGGACAGAGGCGATCCCTACTAGCCCAGAACGGGTCTAGCAACAATCATCAAATGCTACAGCGCAAGTTCCTAATTGCGAATAAACAGACCAATGTTGGAGGCCTACCTGGAGTCCAACACTATGATTCATAGAAGAGACAGTGTTCCCGTTCCTTAGCCTCGGCAGATCACGATCCCCACGATCTTCGTGAATGGACACCTGCACATGCAAGAAACAATACAAATACAAGCATAAAATCCAGAATACGCAACTATATATCAGTCAGAAAGGATATAACTCATCATTATCATAAACGAAAGACAGAGTGGAACCATAACCAGTAGTCATTCATTAATAAACAATCGAAAGAGAGTACAACCAATGTTCTGACGCTGAGGTCTCCTTCGGAGGGGTCTCCAGTAGAACACGTCTCGCAAAGCCTGCCAAGGATGGGACAAGCCTCTCTTAGAGTCTCTCAACGATAGTCTCCTTGCTCGAGTTTGGCCTTAAGGGAAGAATGAGGGCTCTTGCAGCGTAAGGCTCTTAGGAATTTGAGAACTTGGAGATTCAAGAATTGGGAACTTCAAGACTTGGGCACTTCAAGACTAGCTTGCAATGGAAATGGGAAAGCTTTTATAGATGGAGGAAGGGGATTTGGGATCCCTATAATTGTGGGATTGGCCCTATCTTCAAGGAAGCTTCCATGAGAGGTGGCAAACCACTTCCCTTACATGGAATTCCCAGAGCCAAACCTCCCAACTCAAGATAGATAACAGTTTCTGAGTCTGTTGAAACGAAACTTCTGCCATTTTATTTAAAAAACACTCCTTAAATTGGCTGGCGCGACTGCGACTCTGGGACAGAGCGCCAGTTGGCGCGGCCTCTTTGTAGGATTTTCCTCATTGGCGCGAGTTTTGAACTGGCTACCCGCGCCAATGCAAAAATGGATGTTTTATGGTTTTTTTCAAGGAGATGTCTTTAGGGCAATTGAAGCTCATGTTTAGAGGAATGCAATGATAGTGGTTTCAAGGCATGACATTGCTCACAGGTCACAGAATGGTCCCTCCAATGTGCAGGATGGGGAATGGTAGGGACGGTGACAAATTACCGTGTAACAA